>JAXQQM020064721.1:0-57533 GCA_034641835.2 Pinus albicaulis
GTTGTTAGAATCGGTATCTTCATCCCTCCGTCAGAGATCAAAATTCTCTTGTTGCATTTCATTTTAGGTGTCTCATTCAGTTCAGTCAGCTGCATTTCATTAGGAGCATGGATCATCTGATGGAAAGGTCTTGTCACTCATATCCCTCATGTCTTGTACCTGCTGGCCTATTTCTATTCATTAAAATCATGTACAGTCATGTTAGGTCTCTTGGTTAGCAAAGAGTCATTTTAGGTTTTTTTAGTCTCAGTAGGTCTAGGGTTTCGTTAATTTAGTCTTCAAAACGACTAATAATGTCAGCAGGCACATGAGAGAGGTTTCAAGTAAGGTTTCATTGCAAAAATTTCATCATCGTAATGCTTGATAATGATTTTTCTTCAAAACTCTGTTTTGAAGAAAAATCGTCTATTTCATCTTTTGTAATAAATGCAATGTAATTTTCAAAGTTTTTTCAGTTGTAAAGTACTTCAGGCGCAACCCTGGTCTCCTTTGCCAAAACCCCATGCCAACTATCCCTACAAAGACAGACAAGAAGCTCATCATCAGTCCAAAAAATCAAAAGGAAACAAAACAGAGTTTATTTAAAAGTGTCAAAGTCTACAACATTAGAAAGTGGGTTTGCCCAAATGAAAAATCAAATTCTTTGATATATATAAGATATTTTCATATTCAAACCCCATTTACATGCCAAGAGATAAGAGTGAAGCCAAAAGAAATCGTGGAGGATGCAAAGCTAGCGTTTGAAGGCCAAACTGTGTGTAATTTGTGGTCGCGTCGCACTGAGCAACTGTCACGGCGCACTGGCTGAGCGCGGCGCATAGGGCCGCTCTGCACTGTGTCAATTTGTTCCAGCGCGGCACATACAAGGGTCGCGACGCACTAGGCCACTGTCGCGGCGCACTAGGCCAAAACACAAAAATTCTTGCCATATCTCTCAATCATCAAAACGAATTGGTCTCCTTTGCTCCAAGTAAGTTTATGTGACTTTGTAATTGCCATTAACCCATGTTTGGTGTTGTTTGAGTTTGAATATGAGAGTTTGAATGCCAAAAATATAAACCCTATCATCTTGTTGAAGTGCCTCCTTAGGGTTTTGAAATTGGAGTTTTAAAATTGATTTTGGTGCCGAATACTTCATTCCTCACTTGTTTATTCCTCCCTCTCACTGTATACTATCATTACAGTCCATCCCCTATTCCCTTATATCCCAAGTCACTCATTCCTAAGCCCCATTTCCCTATCCCAAGTCATTTCATTTCCTATCATTTACACTTCCCATCTCACTTATAAAAATTCCCAAACCCCAAGTTTCCCAAATAGTCAGTTGGTTGTCCCTACACTTCAGTTATCACTTGATTAAGGTTCATTGTCCCCACTGCCCTATTTCCCCACAGTCCCTCCCACACTACCATACATTTGACATATATTTGGCAATAAATCAAAGCAACCAAAGGTCTCATTATCATACAATACAACACAGACATTGCAAATTTTCATGGAGACAAATACTTCTTATGACCAAGACAGTGACTCTACAACTGAATTGCATGCACCAAGGAGGCACTAAGGCATCGCAAAAGGCATGATAGACTCCAAATTTTGGCCAAAGCTTCTTTGGCCCAGCTTATTGCTTGATGATGGACATTCAGCCCAAATTTCAAGAAATTTGGGAAACTTTTTGTCAATTTTGAATTTTTTCGCCTTAACACAGATTTCCCTGCCCGACACGTAGCGCCACTTGGCGCGCGCTTATAATTGGCAGCTCTTCTGGAGGAAAAATTTGCATTTCTAGATTTTGCATCAAAATTTATGCATTCCTACCCATTACCTAAGGATTTTTACAGGTTTTGGGTTGCCTAAAGGGTCAAAAACACCTTAAAAATGACCTTTCTGCCACTTTTTGGACACACAGGAAGCAGTGTTGGGAGATTTTCGTTTTGAAGGGGAAAATTGCAACCAAATTCAAAAATTCTAGTGGGGTTGGAAAGTAGACAGGTAGAGCTTTCCAACGAGATATCCTGTGCTTAATTTGGACTTCGGGAAGGCCCTCAAAATTAGCCTCAAAGTGGCGCTACGCATAGAGATTTCAGGCACGGCGCATTGGGAATTTTGGCCTAATTTTCACTCAGCAGTTTAGATTTTCGCCTAGTTTTGGCCAGTTTGACTTTTTTATCCTTATATGTACAACTTTTGATGTAACTTGATGTAATTTCATGACTTTTATGTAATTTTTGCACATTTTTACTCATCCAAGTAGATTCATTCACCAAAAAGTGAAATGTAACTGAATGAATCAGTTTCCTATCTTATAGAGGCAAGCTGTTCCACTGCCTATTTTCCAGTTCTTAGTTTAGATCTTGTTGAAACAGCTCCTAAACTAGTGAGCTTGAATCCTAGAGGCATGGGGATGAGTTAGGCTGGTATATATCTTGTAGTTCTTCAGTCATTTTCAAGGTTGGACTCTTGGGATTGCTTGGCACTTCATTGTACATTTCATCTCTACAATTTTGGCAAAAGAATAGACCAGGGTTTGCAGCACTCTTTGGGATCCATGTGGCTCTATGTTTTGATGGTGTATTTCTCTCTGTGATTTTAAGTTCACTGATGTTTTATGTGTATCATTTCCCTTCTCATTTCTTCTCAAATTAAAAAAACAAGTTATAAAGGTGGAATTCATTAGATTACTTTGCTCTGCCTTGAGTTTTGTTTAATTTTCCATGTTTTCATCTGTTTGAAGAGGATTCTTGAAAGCCTCTTTCCCTCTTCAGCTCCTCACCGGTCTAAAATATCCATTCATTTAATCCAAGCATCAAAACAATTGCCTTCCTTGCCCCATTCAGAACTCTGCAAAAACTAGGCCTCATCCCCGAACCCAAAATCTGCCTTTCCATTTGATTCCAACAAAAACCCCCAAAATAAAATCAAACCTTTTCACTTATATACCTAGCCTAAAATCAGCCTTTATTTCAAGTCGTCTCAATCCTTATTGATTATCTTTGCCAAGATCGACCCGGAGAGAGCCCTCTCCTGATCTGGCAGGGCTAGCTACCAAACTGAGCGTGGTTTGATGTTACCCTAGACTCTGCCTTCTTTCAGCCTGAGGTAGATTTAGGCAATAACATAGTGGCGACCATACTAGGGAACCAATTTTGTTGTTCATTTTATAAACTATAGACGGAGCCTGAAGTTATGCCAGGTAGCTTTTGAAACGCTCTTGCTTTGCATTAGCGAAAGTAGATAAACGCTGCTTTAGTAAATCTCCGGTCTAGTTTATGAACTGAACATCTGGTTTCCTCAGTAAGATCTAATCAATTTCAGATCTGATTGTTGATGGTGGACAATGATCAGACATCGGAAGGCTGAAATCATTCACCTAGTGACTCTAAATCAGTTTTGAGAATAGATCCAAGGACTCCACTGGAGGATGAACCTGACTAGCAAAAACATGAAAGGACAATATGGAAAGATCAGGTATTCAAGTTGGAATTTCATCCAAGACATTTTATTCTTTTTCATAAATTATTTCTTCTCTTTTCTCGAGAATATGAAGAAGGCTTTGCAAAGTATATTGTATTTGAGAAAATATCCTCGGCCTGCATTTGATTCCTTCCCTTTGAAGATTGTGAATACCAAAGATTTTCATGCTTTTGAGGTTGATCAAGTCCTTTCTTCCGAATCTTGTGATGACCATATTCAAACTGATGAGCCTCAAGAGGCCAGGACTAATTCTACAACATTTGTACATACCCCTATACCATGTAAAATTTCAGATCGATACAAGCCTCTGATTTTACCTCCTATATCTCATGTTTTCCCTAAAAATCATGACTTATATCTACCAAGATTTTATGGTGAACACGACAACATCACTGCTGAGAGACATGTATTGAATTTTGATTCTTTTCTTGACCTTTTTGAAGTTGATGAAGAGGATGTTAGTATTAGGCTTTTTGCTCTTTCTTTTCAAGGCCAAGTAAAGAGTTGGTTCAAAACCCTGCCTGATGCGAGCATCTCAGATTTCTAGCAGTTCGTCAAAGTTTTCCTGGACAGGTGGGTGATCAGAAAAAACCATTTCTTGATTATAGAAGAGTATAACCAGCTGAAAAGACTACCAGGGGAGATAGTACAACAGTTTTTTGCCAGATTTAACCAAGTTTATTATTTGATGCCAGTAGATATAAGGCCTCCTCCTGGATCTGCTCTCTTGCACTACCCGGGTGCCTTTGATCTGGAAATGGAGTTTCAGTTGAGAGAAAGGAATCTTGCAACACTTGAAGAGATGCAGAATAGTGCAGTAAATGTAGAGGCTCATTTGTGGATCCGAAGGGCAAGGTTGAAGGAAGAAGAGATGAAAAACATAGATCCAGAGAAATCGACATCTCTAGAGGTAAAGCTTGACATGTTGGTAAGTGCAGTGGAAGAGATGATGCAAAATATCACCACAAGGAATGAGTATAATGTTCAAGCCCATGGCTCACTGATTGAATAAGAACAAGTTGTTGATCCAAAACATTTTGTTTCGTATCCCAGTTGTCATAGATATGATAATGATTGTTTTGTAGATCATCTTGGAGAAGAGAGATCTATTGATATGACATGTATGCTTGATGATGTGTTTTATACTGATGATTTGCCTCAGTTTGATCAGTATGATGATGATTATGTTCTCCAAACAAAAACTAGTCTTGCAGACAAATCAACAACTATTTTGTGGGAGGAGGATGTTCACTTTCAGTAGCTCGAGTACAGTGATCAGCCGATGCATATAAGCTATGACAGTGACGAGGAAAGTGTAGCAAATTTTGAAGTAAGTGAAGGATCTTTTCCTTTTTGTTTTGATTCGTTTCAATTCATCAGAGACAACTTTCATGCAATCAGAAATCAACTGTCGACAATTCTTGATCGAGACCATCTTGAGGGCAATAAAAAACTTGTTCAAGACTTCTCATATCCAGATTTGCAGCCCCCGAATGCTATTGATTGTCAAGTTGCAGATGAAGACATGGAAGCTGGCACATATGATCAAATGATACAAGATGACTCCGTACCATTTTGTTTTGAATCATTTCAGTTTTTGAAGGGTAAATTGCATAGTAAATCTTCAAATGAGAAGCTTGTAGAAAATCATGTAATCTCATCAGAAACAATATAAAATGGGTTGCAACAGTCTTTTCAAGTTTTTCACGATCCAATAACTGATGTGTTGGATTTTGTCTGCAGTCAAAGTTTTTCTCCATTGACTATATGTAAGCTTGAAACGTGTACTGATACAAACTTGATCCAGCAGCCGGTTTCTTTGTCATTTTTAGCAAGAGTCTCGTCATAAAGCTCAGATCAAAGTTTGCATTCATGGTATGAGGAGAAGAAAAGTAATCCATTGGATGAGCTAAGTCCTAGTGTGCATGAATTTCAAGATCCTTATGCAGTGTTTTTGGAGGTGGATAGAGAATCCATAGTATTCAACGTATATATTCACAAGTTTTCATGGGAGTTGCCTTTCAGTAGTTCTCTCTTGTTGTTCATAAACGAGCACTTGTGGAGAATTCAAACAGCAGCCAGGATGCTTACCTGGTTGCATTGGTTGTTTCATTTCACTTGATCAGGTGATGAATGGAACAACTAGAGTAGGATGTATTGAATAAGCTTCATATTGAGCATATTTTCCAGTTTTTCGGTTGTATTTAAGTATCGAGTCAGTTTTTAGTTAAGTGAGAGTCAATTTGTGTCGTCAAGTCATCAGTTTTTAGTCATGCATTTCAGCTTGAGTTTTTGACTCCATAGCCCAATGGGCGAAGGCACTGTCTGCTCTCCCAAAGATCTGTAGTTCTTGGCACCTCCAAGGAGCTACCATCCCCATTGGAGCCAATGTTAGAGTTGGTATCTTCATCCCTTCGTCAGAGATCAAAATTCTCTTGTTGCATTTCATTTTAGGTGTCTCATTCAATTCAGTCAGCTGCATTTCATTAGGAGCATGGATCATCTGACGGAAAGGTCTTGTCAATCATATCCCTCATGTCTTGTACCTGCTAGCCTATTTTTGTTCATTAAAATCATGTACATTCATGTTAGGTCTCTTGGTTAGAAAAGAGTCATTTTAGGTTTTTTTAGTCTCATTAGGTCTAGGGTTTCGTTAATTTAGTCTTCAAAACGACTAATAATGTCAGCAGGAACATGAGAGAGTTTTCAAGTAAGGTTTCACTGCAAAAATTTCATCATCGTAATTCTTGATAATGATTTTTCTTCAAAACTCTGTTTTGAAGAAAAATCTTCTATTTCATATGTTGTAATAAATGCAATGTAATTTTCAATTTTTTTTTTTCAGTTGTAAAGTACTTTAGGCGCAACCCTGGTCGCCTTTTCCAAAACCCCATGCCAGCTATCCCTGCAAAGACAGACAAGAAGCTCATCATCAGTCCAAAAAATCAAAAGGAAACAAAACAGAGTTTATTTAAAAGTGTCAAAGTATGCAACATTAGAAAGTGGGTTTGCCCAAATGAAAAATCAAATTCTTTGATATATACAAGATATTTTAATATTCAAATCCCATTTACGTGCCAAGAGATAAGAGTGAAGCCAAAAGAAATCTTGGAGGATGCAAAGCCAACGTATGAAGGCCGAACTGTGTGTAATTTGTGGTCGCGGCGCACTAAGCAACTGTCGCGACGCACTGGCTGAGCGCGGCACATAGGGCCGCTCTGCACTGTGTCAATTTGTTCTAGCGCGGCGCATACAAGGGTCGCGGTGCACTGGTCCACTGTCACGTCGCACAAGGCCGAAACACAAAAATTCTTGACATCTCTCTCAATCATCAAAACGAATCGATCTCCTTTGCTCCAAGTAAGTTTATGTGACTTTGTAATTGCCATTAACCCATGTTTGGTGTTGTTTGAGTTTGAATATGAGAGTTTGAATGCCAAAACTATAAACCCTATCATCTTGTTGAAGTGCCTCCTTAGGGTTTTGAAATTGGAGTTTTAAAATTGATTTTGGTGCCAAATACTTCATTCCTCACTTGTTTATTCCTCCCTCTCACTGTATACTATCATTACAGTCCCTCCCCTATTCCCTTATATCCAAAGTCACTCATTCCTAAGCCCTATTTCCCTATCCCAAGTCATTTCATTTCCTATCATTTACACTTCCCATCTCACTTATAAAAATTCCCAAACCCCAAGTTTCCCAAACAGTCAGTTGGCTGTCCCTACACTTCAGTTATCACTTGATTGAGGTTCATTGTCCCCACTGCCCTATTTCCCCACAGTCCCTCCCACACTACCATACATTTGACATATATTCGGAAATAAATCAAAGACACCAAAGTTCTCATTATCATACAATACAACATAGATCTTGCAAATTATAATGGAGACGAATACTTCTTATGACCAAGACAGTGACTCTACAACTGAATTGCAAGCACCAAGGAGGCACTAAGGCATCACAAAAGGCATGATAGACTCCAAATTTTGGCCGAAGCTTCTTTGGCCCAGCATAGTGCTTGTTGATGGACATTCAGCCCAAATTTCAAGAAATTTGGGAAACTTTTTGTCAATTTTGAAGGAAAAATTTTCATTTCTAGATTTTTAATCAAAATTTATGCATGCCTACCCATTACCTAAGGAATTTTACAAGTTTTGGGTTGCCTAAAGGGTCAAAAACACCTTAAAAATGGCCTTTCTGCCACTTTTTGGACACATAGGAAGCAGTGTTGAGAGATTTTATTTTTGAAGGGGAAAATGGAAACCAAATTTAGAAATTCCATTGGGGTTGGAAAGTAGACAGGAAGATCTTTCCAACGAGCTATCCTGCGCTCAATTTGGACTTCGGGAAGGCCCTCAAAATCAGCCTCAAAGTGGCACTACGCATAGAGATTTCAGGCGTGGCGCATTCGGAATTTTGGCCTAATTTTCACTCAGCAGTTCAGATTTTCGCCTATTTTTGGCTAGTTTGACTTTTTTATTGTTATATGTACAGCTCTTGATGTAACTTGGTGTAATTTCATGACTTTGATGTAATTTTGGCACATTTTTACTCATCCAAGTAGATTCATTCACCAAAAAGTGAAATGTAATTGAATGAATCAGTTTCCTATCTTATAGAGGCAAGTTGTTCCACTTCCTATTTTCCAGTTCTTAGTTTAGATCTTGTTGAAACAGCTCCTAAACTAGTGAGCTCGACTCCTAGAGGCATGGGGATGAGTTAGGCTGGTCTATATCTTGTAGTTCTTCAGTCATTTTCAGGGCTGGACTCTTGGGATTGCTTGGCACTTCATTGTACATTTCATCTCTGCAATTTTGGCAAAAGAATAGACTAGGGTTTGCAGCACTCTTTGGGATCCATGTGGCTCTATGTTTTGATGGTGTATTTTTCTCTGTGATTGTAAGTTCAGTGATGTTTTATGTGTATCATTTCTCTTCTCATTTCTTCTCAAATTAAACAAACAAGTTATAAAGGTGGAATTCATTAGATTGCTTTGCTCTGCCTTGAGTTTTGTTTCATTTCCCATGTTTTCATCTGTTTGAAGAGGATTCTTGAAAGCCTCTTGCCCTCTTTAGCTCCTCACCGGTCTGAACTATCCATTCATTTAATCCAAGCATCAAAACAATTGCCTTCCTTGCCCCATTCAGAACTTTGCAAAAACTAGGGCTCATCCCCGAACCCAAAATTTGCCTTTCCATTTGATTCCAACAAAAACCCCCAAAATCAAATCAAACCTTTTCACTTATATACCTAGCCTAAAATCAGCCTTTATTTCAATTCATCTCAAGCCTTATTGATTATCTTTGCTGAGATCGACCCAGAGAGAGCCCTCTCCTGATCTGGTAGGGATAGCTACCAGACTGAGTGTGGTTTGATGTTACCCTAGACTCTGCCTTCTTTTAGCCTGAGGTAGATTTAGGCAATAACATAGTGGCGACCATACTGGGGAACCAAGTTTGTTGTTCGTTTTATAAACTACAGACCGAGACTGAAGTTATGCCAGGTAGCTTTCGAAATGCTCTTGCTTTGCATTAGCGAAAGTAGATAAACGTTGCTTCAGTCAATCTCCGGTCTAGTTTATGAACTGAACATCTGGTTTCCTCACTAAGATCTAATCAAGTTCAGATCTGATTGTTGATGGTGGACAACGATCAGACATCGGAAGGCTGAAATCATTCACCTAGTGACTCTAAATCAGTTTTGAGATTAGATCCAAGGACTCCACTGGAGGATGAACCTGACCAGCAGAAACATGATAGGACAATAGGAAAGAAATATACAAACTCCCACGGGAGGGGTTCGGTTTGGTATCGTGCGAAAACCCTAAGATCTAAGAAAGAGGACCGGTAGGACCCGTTAGGGGGCTCACTATTCATATAGTGAGGGTGAGCTTGCCGAACTCTCGACAAAGGCCGCCATCGATTTATCGCTCACCTCCCCAAAGAGGTGAGGGACGGAGTCACTCCACTATTCATATGGTGAGGGTCTCCATAGGGTAAGGTAAGTTCCATAAGGTGCGCCTACCTAGGCCATAGAGTGAAAGAGAATAAGTCCCCTTCCTTTCCTTGATCCCTTAGCTCTAGCGAAGAAGCTATAAGGTTTCTTTAGAACCGGTGTCCAGGGGGTTTAATAGTCTTTTAGAACTGGTGTCCAGGGTGTAACGTGAAAGGAAGGGGCAGAGCAAGGCAAGGCATGGAGAACGGCCAGAGTAGTTACCATCTCTTGGGCTGACTTGTATTTATGGCTGGTACGGCTTGTATTCTTGCTGGTACAGAGCCGCTGGTCCTGGATCAACCACTGGTGGGTCTGCTCGGGCAACAGGATAAGACCCTTGCTCTGGTGGGGGGGGTACTCCTGCTAATAGGGGTGGGTCAAGTGTTGCCTTTCTTCGGGAAGATATCGTTGCCCGGTGCCTTCTTGAGTCGGGAAGGGATAGTACTCGGTGCCCTAGGTAAGTGCCCTTCGGGAATGACAGGAAAGGCCAAGTGCTTATCATATTTCGTGCTTTATTACAAAAAGTGCCTTCATGCCTTATATATGTTATTTAGCTTTAGACAGATTACCTATTATGACTGAATTGAAGAATTTCTTACGAGGGAAGGGATCTCAGCGGGACTGGAACGTGCTGGCTCACTGGGCTCACTGGTTAAGCTTACAAATAAGATTCTTATTGAACGGATAACTGGGGGAAAGTGACTGACTGGCGCACCCAAGGAGGTCGAATAAGGAAAGCCCTCCTTTCTGCCACACTACGGTGCTACGCTTCCCTTTTTTGGTCCGCTCGCCCTCGTCTTGCCTACCAGAGGTTTTACTTCTTCTCCCTCGGCCTGGGTGCCAAGATAATAAGCTTATTTGTTTCGGTTCATGGCAGGACAGGGCACAAGGACGGCATGGCGGCATGGCATGAAGATGGGCAGCACAGGGACAGCTTGGCGGCATGGCAGGATGGGAAGGACAGGACAGGCATGGCATGAGAAGAATTAGATGAAGATGGCATGCAACATCACACCTAGGACCTGATTACGAATGCTAGCAAGGAATGGTACCATATTGGTAGAGAAGGAAGAAGATATAGTGGCCATATGATTAGAGACATTACTAGATCTACTATATACGTTATTTCATCGCTATATTGGATACTATTTGAACGATATCACCCGTATATCTTGCAGTAAGAGAGACCCCAATCTGTAGAAGTAAAATGCGATATTTATAAGTTTTTTTCATAAAGTTTAGGTTGTTTGAAAATTCCCATAAAGAATAAGTACCCCAGATTGGTCATCTATCATCGTGGTCCATTGCCATATTTGGAATTTTGATTGACAAAGATTGGGTTCCATGGGTTATTGCGTAACCCCAAAATAAGTCTTAAGGTAGCTTGTCCGAGCGCTTACTAGCTGGCATTCTTACTGGAAAAGTTGGGGTTACGCCAATACCAGACACCCAATTTTTTTATGCCCACGCTTGCCTTGCTATTTTACCTACTTAATAAGTAGGAACTTGACTGGATGGCTTGAAATGACTGGATGGTACGACTGGATCCGATGCATCGCTGCCTTGGGATCGCTGGGAGAAATGGGTAAGCCGGATGGATTTGGTTGCTGGATGGGAGGGACAACCAGAAGAGACGAACTTGCTTCGTTAGACTTACTTGGGAGGGGAATAGCTTAGACGGCTGGCCTGTAGAGCTGGTTGAATTGTTTAGTTAAGATCGGTCGGATGAAACTCATTATCAGTGAGGAGTCTCTGCTGCTGCTCGCGTCTGTCCTATGGTCCACCGGGGGGTGGGTTTATTAGCTGGCCATCCAGAGAACAAGGATGGAACTCCGTTTCTGATTCTAGTTGGAGAATTCAAAGACTAGTTACCGGAGGCAGGGAAAGCTACCTTGAATTCGGATTAGTCATCTATTAAGAGGATGGCCGGCTCCCACTACCCTTGGAAATTTCTCTTTATCTTCCTCTACACCCAGCCCATAAGTTAGGCCAGCCCACAGAGTTAGGACAGACAGCCAACCGGAAGTTGATTAGTTTCACCAGGCAAGGAAGAATGGCTTGCCTTACAATAGGCCCTAAGGGTGAGGTAACGTGTGAGGAGACAACCCGGAAGGCCCGGTAGGGGCTCACTATTCATATGGTGAGGGGGCTCGACCAACAGGCCCGTAGGGTGAGGGTGAGCTTGCCGAACTCTCGACAAAAGAGAGGTAACGAACTCTCGACACAAGGCCGCCATCGATTTATTGCTCACCTTCCCTAAAAGGTGAGGCCCGGTAGGGTGAGGTACGTTAAGTGACTCGACAAAAGGCCCATAGGGTGAGCTTGCCGAACTCTCGACAAAGGCCGCCATCGCTCGTGGTGAGGGAAAGACTTGTTATTGCCGGTTAGAGCGGGAGGCAGATAATGCATAGAATTATATATGTAATTACGCTTTAGCGTCGTATGGGATCGTAGCTCGAATCATCGATCGTACCCGTAATATCGTATACAAATAGATATATCTCATTATATATGTCATTATGCATTCATTCGTTATATACGTAATTACGCCAACCAACCACTATTACTGATTTGGAAGTGATGGTTGTCTTTCTTTCTAGCTTTCTTTCTGGCTGACTAACTGACTGATTGGCTTATCACCTTAGTGTATCAAGTGAGACCAGACTAGTGTATCGCCTAACCGGGGGGATATACAGATGGAAGTGCCTAACCCGGGAGGGAAAGTCATGTACCACCCACACCCACGGTTGGAGGAGCTACCGATTAGAAATTAGTTCCTGTATTAGCACCGGTTGAACCCCCTGTAGGAGGAAATAGCTAGCTCCTATAACTACTATTTGATTAGGCAGGATGCGTAAGCAGGCTTGACCAAAGGCCCGGTAGGACCCGTTAGGGGGCTCACTATTCATATAGTGAGGGTGAGGGTGAGCTTGCCGAACTCTCGACAACGGTGAGGTACGTTAAGTGACTCGACAAAAGGCCCGTAGGGTGAGCTTGCCGAACTCTCGACAACGGAGAGGTAACGAACTCTCGACTATAAGGCCGCCATCAACTCGGCCGAGGTTACGAGGTCGAGGAGAGGTACGTTAAGTGACTCGACAACAGGAGAGGAACAAACTCTCGACTAAAAGGCCGCCATCGCTCGCTCGGTCAACGTAAAAGTATATGGTGAGAAGACGAGCTCTGTACACGTCCGTAAAGTCTAGTCTATACGGGCTCGGGCTGTGCGGGAAACAACTAACCAACACCAATAACCTACATAAGGTGTGTTCTCTAAGGCAGGGCATCCGGGTTTGTATCTGATGTTTGTTTTCTATGCCATCCAACGATACGAACGATCCGAGCTATCCTAATCCAGTGAGCTCATATTCTGATCTCAAGCAAGCGATCCCATCCCATTCATCTACCCCAGAATCCTGGCCAGCAATGCCGCCATATAATCCATCCAACAGCTCTATGTGAAGCTCTTCCATCCGTCCGATCTAATGTAGTCAGTAAGTTTGGAGCATGATTTCTAAGTAGGATAAGTGATGCAGGCAAGTAAATATGGCTATTGATGAACCTGGAGGAAATGCCATAGCTTAGAGAGGAAATGATGCTCCCAACCGATAGATGCTTAGAAGGTGTTGCACTCACTAGTTCAGATGTTACACTCACTATATTGAGTACTACAGCTCCCACTCCAAACTAATGATTGGTGTAAACGATGAAATGATGGCTCAGAAATAGGATGCACTGGATCAACCAACTATTGGATGGCGGCGCTTCGCCCTATACTCTTTCTTGACCTTCTATTTCCCCATACCTTGGCCTACCCTTTCCCTCTCGCTACGTAACTACGCGGGGTCGATTCACTAGGCCTACGCTTTGACCTGATTAAGGTTACGATATGATTATGCTTGCTTCCCCACGATTCCCGGAAGATGGGATGCCATGATGGGATGCCATGATAGGATTTTACACCAGCAATAGAATAGAGCTTTAAGAAAATAGAAAATAGAAAATAGAAAAGAAGAAAAGAGAGAGAACCCCTTATCCGCTCTTCTTCTCGCTTTATTCTCTCGGGATTCAACATTTATATTATAAATGAGATTTCCCCGTGTGTTTTATTAAATATAGAGAGGAGAACACCTAACTCCATGATTTTCTTTCTATTGACTGAAAAGATCCATCTATATATGCTAATATGCCATCCCGACCAAAGGGAGGGTATATTAGACTTGTGATTGTATATGATATTATGGACTTAAACCGATCGAAGGGAAGGTTTTCAGGCTTATTCCTCCCGACCAAAGGGAGGGGACTAATAAATGTTCCCCAGCGAAGCGTTAGCAAAGCGACCTATTATTAATGTAATTATGGGGAGCGAAGCGTAGTTGAACGAACAAGTGGTTAGTATCTTTCCTTTTGATTGAAAAAAACGGACACATTGGTAAGCGAAGCGTTAAAGACCAGGTGTTTGCGCGCAAAGCGTGCCCAATCTATCTTCTTTATGGAAAGAACGGGGGACACACACAGTATGTCTATCTGTCCATCTATCTTCTTTATGGAAAGAACCGGGGACACACTATTTCTATTTGAAAGATTCCTTCCAAGTACGGGCGGGAGATTCTTTATATACGTAATTATGGGTTTACGTCATTATTGAAAATATCATCGACTGTTTGAGGGGAATAAATATGACAATCGAATATGATATGGTAAGAAGCGGTAATCCGAATATATAAATGAATATTTTCAAGCAGTAATCTGAATATGAATCCTAATATGTACACGAATATCACACAGAGCAGTAGGGGGAAGCCAATCGAATATAGATAAAAACAGTAGGAACGTGGTCGGTTTCAAAAAGAAAGTCCTAAGGCCCTTGCACTACGCCATCCCTATACTATGCCGCTGCTACCCCGGTCACTATTCCCCACTCCAGTCACTCGCCTACTTGAGCAAATAAGGACCCTGTGTAACAAGTAAGGATCCTGCGCCCCAATCCGGCAACTCTGGTGAAGCAAGTAAGGACCCTACAAAAAGTGATGCATGTACGTATCGTAACACGTCAGGACCTTGCATCCCAATACGGCAACTTATATAAGGAAGAAGAAAGCTCCTCATTTCGATACACTATGCTTACCGGTCTACATGCAGCAAGGGGGGGCGGGGAATCACAAATATGCCTGCTGCCCCTACAATCTCTGTTATTATTCCCCATGTCAGTCAGACCAGACCCACCCAAAGGAAAGCTGTTAGGAAAGAAAGAATGGATCAGGCCCTTAATCCCCCTTGTTCGCGCCTACCTTATTCCCTTTAGTGTTGCCTCCTTGAGCTGAGGTTGGGCCCCTATGAGTTAGACACCCTTTTTGTTACGCCCTCCTTGTCGGGCGAGTGGACGAACATGACCCCGCACTTACTTACTTTTCAAGAGAAAGGTAGGTGCGTAATAGAGTGCCTACACAACCTACAACATAGCCAAATATAGGTTTTCCAGCGTCCCCACTCGAGACGACTGACTCTCTAGCGTCCCCACTCGAGTCTGTCTCTCATTTCAACCTGCCTATCTTACCGGCTTACCGGCTTACCGGGGAATCCAATCTACCGTACCGGAATCCAATCTTAGGGATCTTTATTTACTTGAGTCCACCCTCTCTCTGTCTTAATTGAATAAGATCCTATCCTATACTTACAATCCAGTTGATTTTAGATATACTACTAGTCACTCAATCATTTAAGCTATCTTTGTAAAGCAAGGAAAAACATGCTGCAACAAGCCTTTCTTTATTCAATATCTCTATTCTCTTCCGGTTAGTTCTTCATCCATCATAGGTAGGTGCAGCAGGCAGGTAGGTGCAACTGGATCTCTTACCTTACATTTTGAATAATCACTTCACCAACAACTCAAGTGCAGACTGAACAAGAGATCTTATCACCAGCAACTCAAGTGAAGAGACTGCACAATAGGATCTTAGGCGAATCTAAAAAACCGTATCAATGGCCATTTTAAGCGCCTTCTATCGACGTTTCCACTCGACCTTGGACTCATTACCTTATCCTCGACTTATCATTATAGAAAAAGTATCCATCTGTAAGATTTACCTTCCTTACCTGAGGCTACCCAAGATCTTGTGCCTTCACCTTTCTTTCACCAGAGTCAACCATCTTACCTGAGCTTACCTTACCGAGCAAGGAGAATCTGCAGCAACCAGTTTATTGGACTATATTCTGTGAAAAGAGAAGTGCTCTGTCTCTGTTTATGAATCTGCAATTGAATGTTATTTCTTTTCATGGAAATATATGTATTTTCCATGTTGGTTGTGATTATGTTTCAATCTAGTCATGGGAATTTGATTTCCATTAATTCATGTTATTCCATGCTCCGCTACGTTTTATGATTTTTTGCACCACTCATGCATTAAATTAATTCTAGGCCTCCATGTGAGACCTTATAGACTACTGGGATTATGGTGAATTTGTCACTTGAGGGCCAAAATTTGATTGGCGGGTTTAGGACTGGGAGTATTAGACAACGATGCCACAGAAGCTAGGCTATCCATGGAGTTATGCTAGTGGAAGAAGAAAAGATGGTTTAAGCACTGGTAGTCCCCGGATACCTAGCCATCGATTCAATTCACATGGCTTGGTCTGAAGCCTCCCTTTGTTAAGCCCATCTTACTACATTAGAAGGATCATTGTTAGATATAAGAGTCCCCCTATGAACCACCCTTTATGCTTGGTGTTATGGTTCTCGTATATAAACCTACAAATCAAATCCCGGAACCATTGGTCATACTCCCAAGTAGTTTCCCTAACCACTTGTTGAATATATTTTAGCTAAATGCAACTCTAATGTTCAGTCTTGCACTTTTGGAATTCCATGATGAAGGCTTGTTGTACTTCATCAAAGGTTCTAATAGTAAGGGCCAGTAAGTAAGGGGTCCTGTTTCTTGATCTTGTCTGCTTTATCCTTGCCCGATGCGGACAAGCGACTACGTTCCTTTTTGAGTTTATTTTCTGCTTTATATTGTTTCATTTTGTTACCTGCTCTACTTGAAAAAAGGATATGTTTATACGATGACTCAAAATATAGGACTGCATCAATCATAGGATCGCATCATATTGATCAAATAGAAGACTGCACCATACATAAGACTGCATAATAAGATTTCAGAGTTTATCGACAGATAAGGTGAACAGGTAAGGTTAATGGATATGAGATTCCATATTCTTATCGGCAGACCATGATCGGTATTAAATGGAGAGAAGATTACCTATAGATATTTGATCTCAATTTTCACTTATAGGCTAAGGATGGATAGCACCTTAAAAGTTGTGGTAAGTAGCGAGAAACACATGTTAAAAGGACCATTGAGATGGTTTTTCGTTTTTACTTCATCCCCTTTGCTCAACCTTTATTCACTTGAGTGCAAGCATTTGTGAGCATAGCATAAAGACATAAGATAAGGTAAGACTTGGTTGGTTGACCCACCTACAGAGACTAACTGATAGAGACCTTGACAAAGAGTTTGATGCATATTCGTTTTGATTGACAAAGCTTTCTTTATTGATTGACTTACATAGCAATGTTCTAAGCGCCTAAGCAAGTAAGCCAATCAAATGTAAGTAGTAAGGCTATAGTTCCTCAATCCAAGAGGGAGTTCCGACGACCCATCCAACGATGGTGTCCAAAGGTCGGGAGGTCAATAATGTATATAGATTATGATTCCCACCGGGGTCTTGAACTCTATGTTTTATTTAGGGCTTTAACTGATTTCATGCATGTTAGGTAATTACTTCCATCCTTCATCCGATCCAAGATCGCTCGCTCGTACAATGCTCTGGAGTCTTCTGGCAGTAATTCATGAATAGGCGCGGAGCGATCCGATGATCCACCAACTGAGCTGTCCAACCAACTGCGCCAAGGATGGGGAATGAGAATCCGTGTCGTGCCATACAAAAATCAATCGGGGGAGCCAAGGGTATCAAGTCCTCGGCTACTTGACCATTAACCCATGCCGTGGTTTCATTAATTGATCTACCCGCTACCCGTTGTTTCTTTTCTATCGATCATCTACCCCCTTTGTTCTGTAACCCAAGCATTCCTTACTCCAGCAAGTGTGATAAAAGAAGGCATCTAATGTCAATGCTGGCTGTCTGAATTAATCAATAAGATCTGGGGGTTCATCCCGGCCCGAGCATTAGCAATAGTCAAACCCCCTCCCCTAAGCATTCATGAAGGCAAGTGGCATAATTACATATATAATTTTATATCTGTTTGTATACGATATTATTCGAGTATGTTTTCGACTCCGTACCTCAGTTCCAACCATCTAATCCAGCCCATCCAGCACTCAATCCATCTATAAAGTTGTTGTTGGTTGAAGGGAGTAGTAAGTAAAGGTTCGGAAGGCAGGGGCGTAGCGGTAGTCATAGTGGTACCAGCATATTTAAGCAAGTGTGATGATTCCAAGTCTGCCTGTGAGTGCTGTCAGGAAGGCGGTCAAGCCAACAGCTCTATGTGAAGTGCTTCCATCCCATCCAATCTGCTCGCTGTAAGTTGGGGAGATCCAGTGGGTTTGAGGCAGGCAGTATTGAGAGGTTGAGCAGGCATACACGAAAATGAAAAGGCATATCCTAGCAAAGCTGTCTGTACAAAATCCAAAAGAGTATCTGGCTGGTCGGGTTCGTTCATCCCGGCCTGAAAAGAGAAGATAGTGCTACCCACAAATTAAGTCTTCCTGGCTGAATCAATTAGTTGGTAAGGGATAAAGCACTCCCTCCATCAACTAAGTAGGGTAAAGCGGAAATGAAATAAAGATGGATGGTAGAAAAGGTAGGTGGATGGCATGCACATAAGTAAAGGGTGAATAGGCAGAGTAAGAAAGCAGCTGGTACCAAGCACTAAAATGATTCTTAAGGCGAGTGTTCTGGAAGCCTGTGAACGTTGTACGCCCACCCATAATCATCTATCCATGCAATCAATCAAATCCATCCGGCAGTTCCACGATCTCTGCTAAAGGTTCTGGTCATAGTTCCTCTCCCGATGGTCTCACTCGTTTCTTTGGTGGAAATAGCCTTTGGAAATAAGACCTTGCCCAATGCGGACAAGCGACTACGTTGATGGCGGCCCCCTTGTCAAGAGTTCGATTCCTCTCCTCGACCTTGTAACCTCAGCCGAGTCCCTTTCGGGCCTTTGTCGAGAGTTCGGCAAGCTCACCCTCACCAAACCGCCGCCAACGTAAAATGCCCAATCTTTATAGGTAAAGATGTTCAAACCACCGCCAAGGGACGGAGTCACTCACTATTCATATGGTGAGGCCCGGTAGGGTGAAGTAATGAACTCTCGACTATAAGGAGAGGGACTCGACTGAGGTTACGAGGTCGAGGCCCAGTAGGGACTCACTATTCATATGGTGAGGCCTGGTAGGGTGAAGTAATGAACTCTCGACTATAAGGAGAGGGACTCGGCCGAGGTTACGAGGTCGAGGCCCGGTAGGGTGAGGGACGAACTCTCGACAGTAGGCCGCCATCGACTCACTATTCATATGGTGAGGGATTTCTCGCTCGACCGACAGGGGAGGGCCGCCATCGCCGCCATCAACTTGAAGAACTTCAGGCCGCCATCGACTCGGCCGAGGTTACGAGGTCGAGGAGAGGCACTTAGGCGCTTTATATGCCTACTATAACAATGGAAGTTCAGTAGGTGGGGGTGCCAGTGGCACAGGAACAACCAGTCGTTGGATCATGCTGCGTGGAAACTGTCCTGTTGGATGGATCAACGGACTCAACATCTGGACCTAGACCTAGAGCTGCTCCTGCTTCTAGAACTACTGAAATGAGTGGGGGTGAAAAAACAGGCGCTTCAACGACTGCTTAACCATTTCAAGGGGCTTAAACAACCGAAACAACTGTCTCTGCTGCAGGATCTGCTCGATCTGCTGGATATGGGACTGGAGAACCTTAATAAACAGAACCAACTGTAGAATCACCAGAATCTACTGGTTCATATACTGTTCATGCGACTGGATAAACTTCTAGCTATGCTATTAGGTATGCTGCTAGTGCTGGTGATCTATATATACTATTGCTGGATCGACTTCTGCATAACTAACTGACTTGACAGGATATACTGCTACTGATTCTGGTGGTTTTACTGATGCTTATGATGGCTTGGATGGCTATGGGTCTGGCCAAAGGAATTACGTATATAACATAGCTTGTGCTGCTTCATAAACATAATCTACAGAAGGAACTAGGATGGATAGTTTCGGAACTAGAATTGGAACTGTAAGAGATGCTGCTACGGGTGCTACCTTTGCTTCTTACTCTACTGGTTCAACTAAGCACGAAGAAGAATGGCTTCAAAGTCCATTTGCGATCGTTCTATGGTCACTTAAGACATAGTTGGTAACACATAAAAGTGACGTTCCAATGACAACTATGTTTATTACAGAGCCTGCAGTATTGTTGCATCTCCGCTTTTGAACATCTCCGCATAGGAGCATTTCCGCATCAGAGCAATGCGAATCGATGGCGGCACAAACAAGCCCCCCTAGAGGGGAAACCGCTTAGACTAGTAAGACTGGAAGAGGGAGAGATTAAGAAGCGCTGAAGGGTAAGGCCAGACTACGGGTTCTGGGATAACTTCCGGAACCCCATCTTTGTGAATCAAAACGCGTTCTATCGCCCGGTCTACCCCTAATAAGGGTTTGGCTCATCGGGCATAGAAAGGGTCTTTTTTTGTACTAAGCAACTTAGCATTTCTGTGCGGGTAAAAACTCACCTGCAGCAGAGGCAAGCAAGGGCAGCTTGAGCGTGCTGTAGCACCACTTGAATGCTTCTCAATGGTCAAGCTAAGGTTTTTGGTGGGATGGACTCATCAATGGGCTAGCCAACAATCACTAACTAAGCTTCATCAATCGATGGAGGGAGCATTAACACGTGCCTATTGAATACTATTCCATCAAAGTAATAAGAAAAGTAGAATATTGAAAATATAGAGAAAGCACTAATATAAGGAAAGAAGAAAACTAATGGAGAAAAGCACTAATAGGATAAAGAGTTAGTGGAGGAGAAGAAATGCTCTATTCTTATTAAAGCAATAATCTCTCTCTATGTCAACTTGAACATCTAAGAGCATGGTCTGGTCAACAGGATTAGATAGCCCGGTAGATGTGGGTTATCACGCTTTGGTTCACTTGTGTATTGATGATGAGACTCCACTATTTGAGAGCGCCCTAGCTCATATGGGCTAGGTTGGCATCATCTTGAATTCTCCTTTGGATGAGCCTATGTATGTTGTAGAGCGCTTTGCACGTTTCTTCTTCATCTCCTGATTATAGTTGTTTCTCCCTCCTGATGATGTTGCATGGTTTAGCAATGATTGATGGGCTTATGCTTTAGCAACCTGGTTCTTAATGATATTCTATGGTTACACGTTGGCTTATGATGATGTTCATGAGGGCATAAGTGTGCCTCATTGATGTCTTGGTTGATGATAATGTGCTCTTGGTTACATGCTTTATCATGTATGGATGGTATCAGCACCTTCATTTGATGGACCCTAACTTCAGACCACTGTATCTCTAACGCCTTAGCTCAGATGATGGTTTGTGATATACTGATGGAAAGCTCTTTTCGAGACCTTTCCAATGGTGTATGGCACTCCCCTTAACTCCCTAGGGCGTTGGAGCAATGAAAGCATCTTTCTAGCTGTCTGTACCACCTTTCAGAGCTATTTAAGTCACTTGGACGTCGTATATTTTGCTGTTGAGGTCTTAATTTATGGATTCGACCTTGGAGACAAGTGTACTACATATTTTGAGGTATGATGGTGATCCCGAGGAGTTTTTGTTTCATTGACACATCACCTCCTAGAGCGCCCTCTCTTGGCACACATGTGGAGACTTTTTGATATTGATTGATGGTTGAGCTTGGGGTTTCTATTGCTGACTTGGCATCTTGTGGACACATGGCATGGATGTATTGGTCATGTGGAGGAGCGTATGGATGCATTGCTTGGGTTATGACATATTATGACTCTCCTATGCTCCTTGCATACTACTTCATTGAGCTCTCTCCTTATGTCACACTTATCTACTTCCGGATCGCACTGCGAATTGTTCGGGTGCTAGGGTGCGTGTCACGACGTGTCGACTGATCCTCCCATCGAATAAAGCCCGCATATGCCATATAAAGCAGCTGAACCATCCTCGAAAGCATACCTTGAAGCCAGCCCCCTTCGGATAATGATGTCCATCGACCCACTAAACTAGTAGCTACAGTTTCGAGTGTTCCCCTTCGCCTTCTTCTCATGCTCCGGATGATACAGATTCGTATTATTCACAGTAGGTGTAACATCTATCGCCGGGTCGTCAAAGGTCTTGAAGAGAGAGGTGGAAGGTGCGTGGAATGCGTGTGAGCGGAGATTGTTATCGCTGTGTGGCTGGCTGTCTGAGCTGCTGTGTGTGCTGCTGTGGCTGTGTTTGTTGTGGCTAGGGGCTATCGACGGCTTGTTGGTTGCCGTTTCTGCGCCTCTATGTGTGTGCTGGGGAGGAACTGTACTGTGCTGTGTGCCCCTGTGTGCAAGTCAAGTAAGGTAAGGTCCTGAAAGATCTGACCTGATATATCATATATAAAGATAACACAGGCAGTAGGTCCTAGAAAGGCCTGGGAGGAAATAGATAAGTAAGGAGGGCATTGGAATACTGAGCTGAAATCTGCTTCCTGATCATTTACGAGGCATTGGAACTTGACTGAGCTTATTTCCGCTTCCTGATCATTTACAAGATATTCTCCCGACCATCCCTATTTTGTACCTTACGGTAATCGGCATCTATCTCGCCGGCTTCGGAGGAAGAGAAGGAGCACAGGCCAAGGCTCTCAACGGAGCTTTATTCTTGACGGTCGGTTTCTCTCTCTCATAGAGAGAATGATCGCTGGCACTGGCACTTTCTATTTCCATCCGGATCTCTCTGGTTACGGGTGGCTGGACTGGGGACATGACCCTAAAGCCTACTCTATCTAGTTACTTTCATATGAGCTTACACGCTCAGCTCATGATATGGAATAGGATTGGTCAGGGCGGCATTAGTCCTCGAAAGGCTGGTTGCGGTTCTTGATTCGTAACTGATAACGACATCATTATGTTTTCCCACTAGTCCAGCCAGCTATGTATAAGCTTGTGGGAATTGCCCTGATCTTGCCTCCGGCATGCATGTATGCATACATATAGGAGGCTGGTGCCGCTCCGGGAGAGAGCCAGGCGAATGGCAATGACCGACCGGTCATCTATATTTATGCCACAGCCGCTAGAACAGATCGAAAATATTCCGGCATTGTCCTTCGAGGCCATCACTAGGTTTATCTCAAGGTCAATCCTTCTTTCTCCATCCACAGGAAGTGCATCATGCCGGGCAATCCAGCTAGGTTGCGAGAGGGATCCATCCAAATCAAATTCCTCGAGTTGCATCGCTTGATGTGCTTGCTCTGACATGCATGAATGAACTATATTCAGCAGTCAGTATGCATTAAATGCACGCTGCGTTAGGTAAGCACGGGAACAACCGATCTTTCCCCCTGCCTGAGTTAGCGATCCAAAGAAAGCATTAGAATATGTTACCTAAGTTTTCTCTCTTTATACCTACTATATCTCCTTAGCTACCGAACTCAATTAAGCTCTTATTTATGGTGTGGTGTCTTCTCTTTCTTATCCCTCTAGTTTTCACACATGGTATCATGACTTTTGAGGGGGCAAAGCATTTCCCACTTAAGTCCACTCATTTGGACACTAAAAGGTGAAACCTTAAGTAAACCACGCCGTGATTTCATAGGCTGGGAGAATCTCCAGAAGGGGGAAACATTAGTCGGTCAAGTACTCTGCCCCTCTCTTACTATCTCACTACGAAGGCCCTGAACATCACGTAGTTCGGTAAACCGTCTCCTCTTCCATTTCGAAACCTAAGGCAAGGTTTGGTCGGTACTAGTGGTGTGACGCTCACCTGCCAAAAAGCCGTTGTAAAGTAGGCGGGTATAGTAATCTAAGTAAGTGGCTTCAACTGACGAGTTTCTCCCATCTGTCTATGATTTCCAGTCTCCTATCTATGATGATCCCAAGTTCATTACTCGAACGTGCAATCACTTAGAGGCTGGTTCCCCTGTCTCTACTTCGGTACCGAATCTAGCTATGAGAGGGAGGGCCAGATCTTCCAAGGTTATTTGATTCTCCACCCACCAAATCGAACTGAAGTGGCCTCCTAAAGTGGTTTCCCCAACTAATAGAGTGTTGTTCCACCAAGTTGAAAGTCGAAGAATGAGATTTATAACTATTTGTTGTGAAAAAGACCCCCCAATCGAGAATATAACACCCAATATCATACGGGAAACTCAGGGTGAGCCTGCCGAACTCTCGACTATAAGGCCGCCATCATTTTAACACTCGAGCGGCCGCCCTACTTTTATTAATTGGGTTGCCTTATTATAACAGTAGGGGAAGCACTCTATTAAACTCCGTTATTATATCGAAAGCGCAGTTCACTTTCCCCAATCCTAATACAACCCTATATCCATAGGAAGGCGTTTAGAAGCTTCCATCAATCTAACCGGTCCTATTCTTCTCAGCACACATAGAAGATGCAAAGCTTAAATAATAAGAAATGGGGTGATTATGAGCGTAGGCTTCCAAACGAGACTTGAACATCACCTGCAATTAGTACTTAAAAGGGACAGTAGCGCACCTTTCGCTATGCTCATCAGGTAAGACCTTAGATCTTTAGTCAACGTCATTCGCTGTCCTTCCTTTGGGAATTCAATGTCATTCTCAGGGAGCCTATTTTCTTTCTAGATGGCACGTGTGTATACTAAGTACAATTAGGGAGGGCAGATATGATTAGGGAAGGCATATATTGAGGCATATATTGGGGCAGATGCACATTCATTGGGGTAGATCGACTATTGATCCGCTTAGGGCAGATCAGCTATTGATCCACTTGGTTGGCGAAGGTTGGAAAAGGTTGATGAAGACCTTGTTGGAGGCTACTTTTTCTCAACGGTAATGGTAGAAAAATAAGTACAATGCACTAGAGCAGATGAAAAGCAGGAAAGAAAGTAGAGCTACCGGCAGTTCGTTCCTCGGTTAGAGATCCAAATCTGGTTCCAGGGCCAATCCTAGACCCAGTTGACTGAACTATAGTAGATAGTAGGCTATGTACTCCAAAGGAAATAGATCGATATAGAGAAAAAGCGATATTGAAGTAGTTTATTAACTTAGGTCATACTTAGAGCGAAGCGCGGTGGTCTTGGCGTTACACTAGGGGGCATAGGCTTTATGGCAGCACATGATTATTCTTGCACGCTTGTAAAGGCCTTATATCGTATGCCTTGAAGCCAACCTTTTGATCATGCATTACATTTATAACTGATAACGCGCTTAGATCTAGACATGGAGTGAGATACGTTCATGACATTGAGTGGAATCCTAACGTGCTTCGATCTATACATTGAAATCTTGATGCGCTTTTCTCTTTCACATTGAATGGTATCACTACTGCAACTGGCCTGGCTGGATCAACTGGCTATGCTGCTACCTTTGCTACTGTTGT
Organism: Pinus albicaulis; assembly: GCA_034641835.2. NCBI lineage: Eukaryota > Viridiplantae > Streptophyta > Pinopsida > Pinales > Pinaceae > Pinus > Pinus albicaulis. Next base: position 25,062 of record JAXQQM020064721.1, read on the forward strand.
TGGTGATGGTGCTGGTGGATCTGGTAATGGACTTGGAACTTGTGCTTAATAAACATAATTCACATTGGCTTCATCGACTGGCTTTGTATTCGCTACGGAGTAAACAACTGTATTTGGGTCTTTATCTCGATCTCGATCTGTAACCTAGAGGATGCTGGGCTTGCTGGACTTCTTTGTCTGCCTGGTGGGTAGCTGGCTGGTGCTGATGGTGGTTTTTCTGCTAGTGTAGCTACTGCTGTCTGTGCTACTGTATATGCTACCTGTCGGTATAGAAGAAGGTGTTCCCTCAATGGTTGAGTGCATGTAGGTGCTCGCCTGTTCCCTCAATCGAAGGTGGAGAATAAAAAGAACTAAAAAGGGCTAACTAGAATTTGGAAGGAAGGGGTAGCTCATTTTATTACTATCGCACTAAAACTTATATAGAAAGGTAGAGGAAGGAGACCCAATCACTTGAATAGAAAGGTTCTACTTAGAGACTGACCTAGAAAGCTTAGACTAGTAAGGGAAAGGTTGTATTCATTTTCTTACTAGCTAGGAGAGGTTGTAAGGAAAAAAGACCTACCTACTCACATAGAAGGCTAGGGAAGGTTTAACTCATACACATACTCATTCAGACTCACTAAGAAAGCTAAGTAAGAGACTGGAATAGAGAGGCTTAACTCATATACTACCCACTCATTCATATAAGAAAATAAGCTTATCTCAGAAGAAGTTTCATTCATTTTATTAGAGAGAGGTAGGGGACTAAAGAAAGCCTTTTCCTCACATCCACTCACTAGCATATATGCGTATAAGTCTTACCTTCTATGCCTCTCTATTGTATGTATGATTCAAACCTTATATGCTTCTAGTCTTACCCCTAGCTTCCCTATATGAGTAGCTTGAAATGGAATGCTTATACTAGTATATGCTTTTCTTTCTTTCCCTATAGAGCTAGTAAGCCCCAACTTTTCTTTTTCCCTGCACCCGTTTAGGATCATCGACAGACACTTTGGTTCATTCACGCTATTCCGGTAGTCCCAGTAAGGGAAGGAGAAGGATTATGCCCGCCCGGAGATATCTTGATTCATGGAATACATATTCGGACTAGGCACCAAGTTGGCTTGGAACAGATTTCACAAAACCTACTCATTTGCTATTTTTATTAAGCTCAATCTCCTTTTTAGGGGATCCAAGGCAATTAACAAAATCGATCTATCATTCATGGCATAATGACATATATAATGAGATATATCTTGGTATACGAGATTATACGATACCTTACAGGGTTGACCTTACCTGAGCTAGATAAGGGATAACCTTATAAAGCTCTTTGAGGGGAAGAAAGAAATCACAAGGGTGAGAAACATCCATATCGAGATACAGATGCACCAGTAGCAAGGACCGATAGGACCCGTTAGGACCCATTAGGGGGCTCACTATTCATATGGTGAGGGGGCTCACTATTCATATGGTGAGGCCCGGAGGGTGAGGGTGAGGTAGCGAACTCTCGACATAAGGAGAGGTAATGAACTCTCGACTATAAGGCCGCCATCGATTTATCGCTCACCTTCCCCAAAGAAGTGAGGGACTCGGCCGAGGTTACAAGGTCGAGGAGAGCAAGGCCAACTCTTCATTGAACACATCAACTCAGATCATATGAATTTCATGCACCGAGATATGATTTGATCGATTCTGAGATCACGTAATTACATATATAATATATGCATTTAAGAATGAAATAATCATAAATGCATAATTACATATATAATATATGCATTTTCTGGTGTAATGAAATCGATCATGAATGCATAATTACATATATAATCTATTTCATTGATGGCGGCCCTTATGGTCGAGCCTTAAAGCGCATCATGACTGGAAGAAATGGCAGAAGTGAGCGAAATCGATCTCTAATTCATGGCATAATTACATATATAATATATGCATGATCTGCTAAAGCGTAATTACCTATCTCACTCAGGCAGGGAGATTGTCATGAATTCGATCATGACCGTAATGACACATATAATATATGAATATGAAGGCTGCCAGCATTCGAAAGGATGGAGTCGCTCACTCATTCATATGGGTGAGATTTTATGCTCAAAATAGATTATACTCAAAAACAAGAGTTTGATCCTGGCTCAGAACGAACGCTAGCTATATGCTTAACACATGCAAGTCGAACGTGGCTTTCTTCCCCATCCATCCACGTGGGGGCAGAAGGGCAAGATGAATGGCCCCCTCCTAGTGCGTGCTCACTCACTCAAATGATATGCGAGTGGTGCGCTGGGCGTGGGGCATAGCAAGCAAAGTGGCGAACGGGTGCGTAATGCGTGGGAATCTGCCGAATAGTTCACTCCAAATCCTGAATAATTCATAAAGCAAGCTAATTCGCGTTGTTCGATGAGCCCACGTAGTATCAGGTAGTTGTTTAGGTAAAGGCTGACCAAGCCAATGATGCTTAGCTGGTATTTTTGGATGATCAGCCACACTAGGACTGAGACATGGCCCAGACTCCCTCGGGGGGCAGCAGTGGGGAATATTGGACAATGGGCTCACGCCCGATCCAGCAATATCGCGTGGGTGAAGAAGGGCACTGTCGCTTGTCAAGCTCTTTCGTCAAGTTTCGATCATGACAGAACTCGAGGAAGAAGCCCCGGCTAACTCCGTGCCAGCAGCCGCGGTAATACGGGGGGGGCAAGTGTTATTCGGAATGACTGGGCGTAAAGGGCACGTAGGCGGTGAGAAGGGTGGAAAGTGAAAGTCGCCAAAACACTGGCGGGGTGCTTTCTTGACCATTTCACTTGAGTGAGATAGGGGAGAGTGGAATTTCGTGTGGAGGGATCAAATCCTAAGATATACGAAGGAACGCCAACCGCGAAGGCAGCTCTCTGGGTCCCCACTGACGCTGGGGTGCGAAAGCATGGGGAGCAAACAGGATCAGATACCCTGGTAGTCCATGCCGTAAGCGATGAGTGTTCGTCCTTGGTCTGCCTGCCTACTAGGTAGGATTAGGATCAGGGGCCCAGCTAACGCGTGAAACACTCCGCCTGGGGAGTACGGTCGCAAGACTGAAACTCAAAGGAATTGACGAGGGCCTGCACAAGCGGTGGATCATGTGGTTTAATTCGATACAACGCGCAGAACCTTACCAGCCCTTGACATATGAACAAGTGTGCCTGTCCTTAACGGGATGGTGCGAAAATTCATACAGGTGCTGCATGGCTGTCGTCAGCTCGTGTCGTGAGATGTTTGGTTAAGTCCTATAACGAGCGAAACCCTCGTTTTGTGTTGCTGAGACATGCGCTAACGGATCAATGTCATCGCCCCTTCTCCAGGGCGAGGGTGAGTAAGCGAACTATCGAAGGCAAGCACCTCTTTTTGATTGATGACACTCCTATGAAGGCAGGTGCGTGCTGCACTCACAAGAGACTACCAGTGATATGCTGGAGGAAGGTGGGGATGACGTCAAGTCCGCATGGCCCTTATGGGCTGGGCCACACACGTGCTACAATGGCAATGACAATGGGAAGCAAGGCCGTAAGGCGGAGCGAATCCGGAAAGATTGCCTCAGTTCGGATTGTTCTCTGCAACTCGAGAACATGAAGTTGGAATCGCTGGTAATCGCGGATCAGCATGCCGCGGTGAATATGTACCCGGGCCCTGTACACACCGCCCGTCACACCCTGGGATTGGATTTCGCCCGAAGCATCAGACCAATGATCACCCTATCTATATATGTTCCACTAGTGTGGCCCACTATGGTTGTGGTGGTCTTATTGGCGCATACCACGGTGGGGTCTTCGACTGGGGTGAAGTCGTAACAAGGTAGCCGTAGGGGAACCTGCGGCTGGATCGAATCCCAAAAGAAAAGGGTAAGGATATCCCTTACGTTATGCTCAGGTAAGCAACGTAGATCTATAGTTCATTCTGGGATCACCTCCATAGGGTGAGGGTGAGCTTGCCGAACTCTCGACAAAGGCCCGAAAGGGACGGAGTCACTCACTATTCATATGGTGATGCCCGGTAGGGTGAAGTAATGAACTCTCGACTATAAGGAGAGGGACTCGACTGAGGTTACGAGGTCGAGGGATTTCTCTCTCTATTTCCTAAAAAATAGAGGTTACGAACGATGGCGGCTCCCGACCAAAGAAGGGGGAGGGGAGGGGAGTGGGGCGAGGTCCGCCAACTAACTGCTAAGCCCGCCTACACAAACGGGAAAACCCCGCCCATAGATGGGTGAGCAATATAGTTCCTTTTATACCTCCCTCAGACTACCGGGCCTCACCTTTTTAGGGAAGGTGAGCGATAAATCCCTTTGGTCAAGCCTGCTTACGCATCCTTAACATTAAGGCATAATTACATATATAATATCTCGAATTACTCACATAGCTCATTGACCATGGTGCCCGAAAGTCCCAAAAGCTCTCGCATCGAACAACCATGTCGGCTCTCAAAACCGCAACCTCAGGGAACGCATAAGGATCAGATGAATGGCGTTCAATCTAAAGGTTGGCACGACGAGATAATCCCGTGCAAGTAAAGGTGAGGATCTACTCCAAACCTGCTGCTCGAGGGAAGCAGTCTGAAAGGATAAATCATCTCTCTCGCGGGCAGGACTCTCGCGAAGACTTCGGCAAACCCGAGCGGGCTCTGGAGAAAAAAGTTAGGGAAGATCGTCCTCCTCGGTCAGGTTCGGGGAACCAACCTCCACACACTTACGCAACCACACAGTAAATCATGGTTCAACATCTTCAGTGGAGGCCCTGACCTCGCTCACATCGCCGCTCCTGTCCACAGCTCTCGAAAGGAGTAAAGTGGGTAGAACCTATTGACTTCTCACACACAATTCTAATCTTTCTTATTCTCGACATGAGATCGGCACGACTCTGTTAGCTTGATCCTTCTTCTGCTTCTGGTCTGGAGGGGGTGCAACCATCCCTTCTTCCAGTGGTGGCGGGCAGGCTAACTAATCCACATGCCTTTTCTCCACTCCCTAACTTGCTGATTACTCATCCTCGTACTTATTTTCGTCCTCGTACTTCCGGGGTGAGCAATCATCCTAATTCTATGTATCTCGTTTCACCCGTTCGCATCCTTCTCTTCTAGGTCCATTCTTAGGCTCTAAATCCTTCTTCTTCTATGGGTACGGTAGGCGGGATAGTCTCCAATCATCCGGTGGCTATCATTCCTACTAGTTGGCCTATAGTTTGAAGTCCTGCTTTGGGATGGAATTCTTTTCATGGGTTGGCTGTGAAGGGTGCACGATTATGATTCTTCCGATTCTGATTCTGATTCAGAGTCCGATTCTGATGATTTTGATTCAGAGTCTGATTCTGATGATGATTCAGATTCTTCCGATTCTTTAAATTATTACTGGCCGGCTCTGTTCCTCCGGTACTACGTCCTTCGGAACTACGCCGCAGCTCGACATCCCGCAAACACTCATTATTCACAGGCTGGCCATGATAGGTGGATTGCCTCGCCGAACCATCTGGATCACAGCCACAACCAAAGAAACTGGCTCGAACCACTCTCATGTGACAGTCTCCCCCGATAAGGATGGGGAGAGGCTCCTTAGGCCCGGGGATTAGCAACAGACCTTCTCAAGATCTATGGCTTGTCCTCCCGGATATCAACGAGGCCTAAGGTACGGGCCATGGGATTGAACAGGAAAGAAATATACAAACTCCCACGGGAGGGGTTCGGTTTGGTATCGTGCGAAAACCCTAAGATCTAAGAAAGAGGACCGGTAGGACCCGTTAGGGGGCTCACTATTCATATAGTGAGGGTGAGCTTGCCGAACTCTCGACAAAGGCCGCCATCGATTTATCGCTCACCTCCCCAAAGAGGTGAGGGACGGAGTCACTCACTATTCATATGGTGAGGGTCTCCATAGGGTAAGGTAAGTTCCATAAGGTGCGCCTGCCTAGGCCATAGAGTGAAAGAGAATAAGTCCCCTTCCTTTCCTTGATCCCTTAGCTCTAGCGAAGAAGCTATAAGGTTTCTTTAGAACCGGTGTCCAGGGGGTTTAATAGTCTTTTAGAACTGGTGTCCAGGGTGTAACATGAAAGGAAGGGGCAGAGCAAGGCAAGGCATGGAGAACGGCCAGAGTAGTTACCATCTCTTGGGCTGACTTGTATTTATGGCTGGTACGGCTTGTATTCTTGCTGGTATAGAGCCGCTGGTCCTGGATCAACCACTGGTGAGTCTGCTCGGGCAACAGGATAAGACCCTTGCTCTGGTGGGGGGGGTACTCCTACTAATAGGGGTGGGTTCGGGAAGATATCGTTGCCCAGTGCCTGCTTGAGTCGGGAAGGGATAGTACCCGGTGCCCTAGGTAAGTGCCCTTCGGGAATGACAGGAAAGGCCAAGTGCTTATCATATTTCGTGCTTTATTACAAAAAGTGCCTTCATGCCTTATATATGTTATTTAGCTTTAGAAAGATTACCTATTATGACTGAATTGAAGAATTGCTTACGAGGGAAGGGATCTCAGCGGGACTGGAACATGCCGGCTCACTAGGCTCACTGGTTAAGCTTACAAATAAGATTCTTACTGAACGGATAACTGGGGGAAAGTGACTGACTGGCGCACCCAAGGAGGTCGAATAAGGAAAGCCCTCCTTTCTGCCACACTATGGTGCTACGCTTCCCTTTTTTGGTCCGCTCGCCCTCGTCTTGCCTACCAGAGGTTTTACTTCTTCTCCCTCGGCCTGGGTGCCAAGATAATAAGCTTATTTGTTTCGGTTATGGCAGGACAGGGCACAAGGACGGCATGGCGGCATGGCATGAAGATGGGCAGCACAGGGACGGCTTGGCGGCATGGCAGGATGGGAAGGACAGGACAGGCATGGCATGAGAAGAATTAGATGAAGACAAGCCTAAGGTACGGGCCGTGGGACCCCTGCCGTGGGAGTTGGAATTTCATCCAAGACATTTTGTTCTTTGTCATAAATTATTTCTTCTCTTTTCCCGAGAATATGAAGAAGGCTTTGCAAAGTATATTGTATTTGAGAAAATATCCTTGGCCTGCATTTGATTCCTTCCCTTTGAAGATTGTGAATACCAAAGATTTGCATGCTTTTGAGGTTGATCAAGTCCTTTCTTCCAAATCTTGTGATGACCATCTTCAAACTGATGAGCCTCAAGAGGCCAAGACTGATTCTGCAGCATTTGTACATACCCCTATACCTTGTAAAATTCCAGATCAATACAAGCCTCTGATTTTACCTCCTATATCTCGTGCTTTCCCTAAAAATCATGACTTATATCTACCAAGATTTGATGGTGAACGCGACAACATCACTGCTGAGGACATGTATTGAATTTTGAGTCTTTTCTTGACCTTTTTGAAGTTGATGAAGAGGATGTTAGTATTAGGCTTTTTGCTCTTTCTTTTCAAGGCCAAGTAAAGAGTTGGTTCAAAACCCTGCCTGATGCGAGCATCTCAGATTTCCAACAGTTTGTCAAAGTTTTCCTCGATAGGTGGGTGATCAGACAGAACCATTTCTTGATTATAGAAGAGTATAACCAACTGAAAATACTGCCAGGGGAGACAGTACAACAGTTTTCTACCAGATTTAACCAAGTTTATTATTTGATGCCAATAGATATAAGGCCTCCTCCTGGATCTGCTCTCTTGCACTACCCGGGTGCCTTTGATCCGGAAATGGAGTTTCAGTTGAGTGAAAGGAATCTTGCAACACTTGAAGAGATGCAGAATAGTGCAGTAAATGTAGAGGCTCATTTGCGGATCCAAAGGGCAAGGTTGAAGGAAGAAGAGATGAAAAACATAGATCTAGAGAAATCGACATCTCTAGAGGTAAAGCTTGACATGTTGGTAAGTGCAGTGGAAGAGATCATGCAAAATATCACCACAAGGAATGAGTATAATGTTCAAGCCCATGGCTCGCTGATTGAAGAAGAACAAGTTGCTGATCCAAAACATTTTGTTTCTTATCCCAGTTGTCATAGATCTGATAATGACTATTTTGTAGATCATCTTGGAGAAGAGAGATCTGTTGATATGACATGTATGCTTGATGATGTGTTTTATACTGGTGATTTGCCTCAGTTTTATCAGTATGATGATGATTATGTTCTCCAAACAGAAACTAGTCTTGTAGACAAATCAATAGCTAGTTTGTGGGAGGAGGATGTTCACTTTCAGCAGCTCGAGTACAGTGATCAACCGATGCATATAAGCTATGACAATGACGAGGAAAGTGCAGCAAATTTTGAAGTAAGTGAAGGATATTTTCCTTTTTGTTTTGATTCGTTTCAATTCATCAGAGACAACTTTCACGCAATCAGAAATCAACTTTCGACAAGTCTTGATCGAGACCATCTTGAGGGAAATAAAAAACTAGTTCAAGACTTCTCATATCCAGATTTGCAGCCCCCGAATGCTATTGATTGTAAAGTTGCAGATGAAGACATGGAAGCTGGCACATATGATCAAATGATACAAGATGACTCCGTACCATTTTGTTTTGAATCATTTCAGTTTTTGAAGGGTAAATTGCATAGTAAATCTTCAAATGAGAAGCTTGTAGAAAATCATGTAATCTCATCAGAAACAATAGAAAATGGGTTGCAACAGTCTTTTCAAGTTTTTCACGATCCAATAGCTGATGTGTTGGATTTTGTCTGCACTCAAAGTTTTTCTCCATTGACTACATGTAAGCTTGAAACGTGTACTGATACAAACTTGATCCGATAGCCGGTTTCTTTGTCATTTTTAGCCGGAGTCTCATCACAAAGCTCAGATCAAAGTTTCCATTCATGGTATGAGGAGAAGAAAAGAAATCAATTGGATGAGCTAAGTCCTAGTGTGCATGAATTTCAAGATCCTTATGCAGTGTTTTTGGAGGTGGATAGAGAATCCATAGTATTCAACGTAACTGCTCACAAGTTTTCATGGGAGTTTCCTTTCAGTAGTTCTCTCTTGTTGTTCATAAACGAGCACTTGCGGAGAATTCAAACAACAGCCAGGATGCTTCCCTGGTTGCATTGGTTATTTCATTTCACTTGATCAGGTGATGAATGGAACAACTAGAGTAGGATGTATTGAATAAGCTTCATATTGAGCATATTTTCCAGTTTTTCGGTTGTATTTAAGTATCGAGTCAGTTTTTAGTTAAGTGAGAGTCAATTTGTGTCGTCAAGTCATCAGTTTTCAGTCATGCATTTCAGCTTGAGTTTTTGACTCCATAGCCCAATGGACGAAGGCACTGTCTGCTCTCCCAAAGATATACCGTTCTTGGCACCTCCAAGGAGCTACCATCCCCATTGGAGCCAATGTTAGAGTCGGTATCTTCATCCCTTCGTCAGAGATCAAAATTCTCTTGTTGCATATCATTTTAGGTGTCTCATTCAGTTCAGTCAGCTGCATTTCATTAGGAGCATGGATCATCTGATGGAAAGGTCTTGTCACTTATATTCCTCATGTCTTGTACCTGCTGGCCTATTTCTATTCATTAAAATCATGTACATTCATGTTAGGTCTCTTGGTTAGCAAAGAGTCATTTTAGGTTTTTTTAGTCTCATTAGGTCTAGGGTTTTGTTAATTTAGTCTTCAAAATGACTAATAATGTCAGCAGGCACATGAGATAGGTTTCAAGTAAGGTTTCACTGCAAAAATTTCATCATCGTAATGCTTGATAATGATTTTTCTTCAAAACTCTGTTTTGAAAAAAAATCGTCTATTTCATCTTTTGTAATAAATGCAATGTAATTTTCAAAGTTTTTTCAGTTGTAAAGTACTTCAGGCGCAACCCTGGTCACCTTTGCCAAAAACCCGTGCCAGCTATCCCTACAAAGACAGACAAGAAGCTCATCATCAGTCCAAAAAATCAAAAGGAAACAAAACAGAGTTTATTTAAAAGTGTCAAAGTATGCAACATTAGAAAGTGGGTTTACCCAAATGAAAAATCAAATTCTTTGATATATATAAGATATTTTCATATTCAAACCCCGTTTACATGCCAAGAGATAAGAGTGAAGCCAAAATAAGTCGTGGAGGATGCAAAGCCAACGTTTGAAGGTTGAACTGTGTGTAATTTGTGGTCGCGGCGCACTGAGCAACTGTCGCGTTGCACTGGCTGAGCGCGGCACATAGGGCCGCTCTGCACTGTGTCAATTCGTTCCAGCGCGGCGCATACAAGGGTCGCAGCGCACTGGGCCACTATCGTGACACATTGGGCCACTGTCGCGACGCACTAGGCCACTGTCGCGGTGCACAGGGCCGAAACACAAAAATTCTTGCCATCTCTCTCAATCATCAAAACGAATCTGTCTCCTTTGCTCCAAGTAAGTTTATGTGACTTTGTAATTGCCATTAACCCATCTTTGGTGTTGTTTGAGTTTGAATATGAGAGTTTGAATGCCAAAACTATAAACCCTATCATCTTGTTGAAGTGCCTCCTTAGGGTTTTGAAATTGGAGTTTTAAAATTGATTTTGGTGCCAAATACTTCATTCCTCACTTGTTTATTCCTCCCTCTCACTGTATACTATCATTACAGTCCCTCCCCTATTCCCTTATATCCCAAGTCACTCATTCCTAAGCCCCATTCCGCTATCCCAACTCATTTCATTTCCTATCATTTACACTTCCCATCTCACTTATAAAAATTCCCAAACCCCAAGTTTCCCAAACAGTTAGTTGGTTGTCCCCACACTTCAGTTATCACTTGATTGAGGTTCATTGTCCCCACTGCCCTATTTCCCCATAGTCCCTCCCACACTACCATACATTTGACATATATTCGGCAATAAATCAAAGACACCAAAGTTCTCATTATCATACAATACAACACAGACCTTGCAAATTCTCAAGGAGACGAATACTTCTTATGACCAAGACAATGACTCTACAACTGAATTGCATGCACCAAGGAGGCACTAAGGCATTGCAAAATGCATGATAGACTCCGAATGCTATTGATTGTCAAGTTGCAGATGAAGACATGGAAGCTGGCACATATGATCAAATGATACAAGATGACTCCGTACCATTTTGTTTTGAATCATTTCAGTTTTTGAAGGGTAAATTGCATAGTAAATCTTCGAATGAGTAGCTTGTAGAAAATCATGTAATCTCATCAGAAACATACGTATGAAATAAGAGGTGAGAAATATAAAATTCTCATGAGTGATGGTTACATTCCAATCGTTAGATTATTAGATGCATTTTGGGATTTGTCCACTAAAAGGGTAAAGGAATTTGATGAAGCATTTTGATAAGGAAAAAAATAATCCATTTGATCTATCAAAACGATATTCCCTTCATGAAGCAAGGACAAGACATGGAAAAGCATGGAAAATATTTCTTACATCACATAAAACCAATTACACCCGAACAATAGATTATAGGTGAGTTTTGCTTCAGTTACTTCCACCCACTTTCACAATTTTCTCTCCTAGCCTTGTAAAAAAATCAGGAATAATCCCATGGGGTTGGTGAGAATGGCCATCGAAAGTAGTTATTAATGTTGGTTATGGAATCAAATTGGGAGGCCAATCGATTTCCAACATGACATAACCATTGATGCATGTTGAAGCACCCTCATCAACAATAATTGAAAAAATGGATTTCGCTTAGTAAGCTACATGAATTTTAAAAGCAACATGGTGAGGAAGTTGAGGTTTGATATCAATGATGTCAAATGTAATTATTTGAGTGTTTCTTGGGTCAATAACTCTGATGACATTGATTAATGCACTCCATTGTGTTGGACACATTTGGAGTGTAGAAATTATACAACATGCATGTATATCTTGGATATACATGCATTAAAGCAAAAATGGAATATAGTCTTTGTGTGGTTGGCTAAAGCTACGTTGCATGCTTTTAGGTAGGGATTTTCATTTGCTTCTTGTTTGTGTATTGGAATTTCAAAACTAACTCAATGGACATTTAGTGCATTGTCATCTTTTTGCAGTGACAATTCAAAATTTGTGGGGGTTTGGTTTGACTCTCACATTTCAAAATTTATTGGATGTTTCGTTTCTAAGTTATTATGAAGTTATGGTTATCTTTTGGTTATGGTGTCCTAGAATTATGGATAATGGGTGTTATTGTCGTCTTTGTCGAGTGTGAGTGATTTGTGAAGTATTGGAATAAACACATCCATACTTTGTAAATTTCGCCTAAGTAAATGAAGATTGTGCCTTTTGCTTTAAATAAATGATGCACTCGAAATACTTGAGAAACATTATCTTAATGAAACTCTTTAATTTATTCATCGACTTTTGAAGTCACTGTAATGTCCCATAATAATTATAAAATAATAAATAATATATAAATAATATAATATAATTTAATAAATAAGTAAGTAAATAAATAGTCAATAACGAGAATTCTAAATAAAATGGTAAATAATAAACTGGAGTCCTAAAACAATAAACAATAATTAAAGTTAAAGAAAGAATTAATTAACAAAAGTAAATAAATGAACAAAGAGTTAACCTAAGAAATTAATAAAAAGAAAGTTAAAGAAATAATTAATTAACAAAAGTAAATAAATTAACAAAGAGTTAAACTAAGAAACTAATAAAAAGAAAGTTAAATTAAGAGAACACTAAATTAAGTAAAGCTAACAAAAAGTAAGAGAACACTAAATTAAGTAAAACTTAAGTTGCATGTTGACACATTGAATGTGTGCATGTGGTTCCCATTCCATGGTTTGGTCTATTTAATAGACATTGAGGAAGGTTCAAGGCATTCATTCTTTCATCCATTCTCTGGAGAGAAAGGTATGGTGAGGCAAATGATACCCTGGAAGTAGTATGTTGATTGAGGGCTCGAGGGTGGCCAGCTGTGAAAAAATTACATACAACTAAGCCTACGGTTGGGTGGAGAGTTGTCTCCAAAAATTTGTTGCAGTCAGCAGGATTCAGCTAGCATTCAACCTTGGAGTCTCAAGTAAAGAAAAAAGCAGGTTTTGACTTTAGGTGACCTCTAGGTAAAAAATTAAAACTTGATGTTCATTGTGATAATGAGCAAAATGCTCGTGTTTGATACTGTAGTGATTATAACTTTATTATTACTAAAGATAAAGAAAAAAAAAATTGCATGTAATTATATACATACTTATTCTTAAATTTAAAATTAAAGTGTTAGAAATTTTAGAAATCCTACATGCAACACCTCTTTTTTTAAGTAATACATATACATCACCTTTTTTAATTATATATTGTTTTTTTTTAACATATATATATATATTTATTTTAATAAGATATATCTGCATCTTAAAATCTTACATGCTTGTTGCATGCACCTTAAAATCTTAGATGCTTGTTGCATGCACATTTTGTTTAGATATATATATAGATGCACTTTTGTTTAAATATATCTTAAGCAATATTTTGTTCAAAAAATATATATATATATATATTAAAATTTATATATTTTAAAGAACATGACTTCCAGATTCTTTTAATAATATATTTATCAAATTCGAACTGGGACAATATATTATAATTAATTGCAAGATGTCTCACTCACTGAAGTTCTAAAGTCATGCGCTGGGCTGTGCGATCTCAAATTGGGTAAAAAGATCCACGCCTCTATAATTAAAAGTGGGTTCGATTGTAATTTGATTTTAAGCAACACTCTGTTGATATGTATGAAAAACGCCGAAGCATAGAGAGTGCTCGCGATGTGTTTGACAGAATGTGTGAAAGAATGTCGTTTCATGGACTGCGCTTATTGCAGGTTACACTCAGCAGGTCTGTGCTGGGAAGCCCTGCTACTGCTTCGGCAAATGGTATGGGATTCTGTGAAGCCTAATCAGTCCTCCGACTCTTCTCTCTATCTTGCACCGTCACGGCCGCCGTTGAAAGATTTTTGCTCTGAAGAGCCGAAATCGCCGCGGCATTTCTTAGACTTGATGGGAGGGTTTTGTCTGCTAATGTTTTTAACGATCAGTCGGCCCGCCATTGCTGTGTTTCAAACAGTCTCAGCGTTAATATCGAACCGAGTTTTAGAGAGAACCTTGCAGGGCTTGCCGGGGTCCCTGATCTCCAAACTCCGCAGTCGTAACCGGTCCCGGGAGCAGGCCCGTCGCCACTTCGTGCGGGGTGCGCAGCTGCTGGGCTGCTCAAGGGGCGCCACTGCGCAGAACAGCGGTCGTTCCGTTGCCCGCGAGGCCGCTGCGGAGGCCGATAAGCCCGTCGCCCTAGATCCCTTGGACGCACCCTACCACTATTCTGTAGACATGGAGAGATTGGGGATTCCCTGGGAAATCTTACAGCCTGGGATTGGGAAATTCATTAATATTGATGAATGCCCCGGTAACAGCCTGCCGTGGGAAATTGAAGAGCCAACTCAACTTTCACCGCACCAAAGCAGAGTTTTAATGATCATATTCGTAACTGTAAAAAAAAAAAATATTTTCGGGTTATGGGTATCTGTTTACCCATGGAGAATTGGTAAATTATTTTGGACGAATAATATATGAATAATATCACTAATTTTATATCTATATTATATATATAAAGTCTATACTCTCATCGCTCGGCCTAGAAACCACTCCACCTCTCAAAGTATCAATCAATCCTCTTGGACCAATACTATTTAATTCTATCAGCTAGCACTTTTCCCACTCAACACAAAACTTGCCAATATAATGAAACGCAGTTGGATGGGCTGGATATGGTTTATGGCTTCAGGTTGGTTTGCAAAGAATGATTAGAATTTAGAATATATAACTCTAGCTGTAAATAGAGAAGAATAACAAGAGATCAATACAGAAGAAACTATGAACGATTGCACCTATGGCAAGGAAAACAAACCGACCTGCAAATGTTAATTTGCCACTCTAAATCTCCAATTTGAAATCAGTTAGATAGCTAATAAGATGAAATACAGTTTGAAATTGCAAAAAATATTTAGTGATTGTGCTTATGTTTTCACATTCAATTTATATAAATGTCAATATATTTTTATTTTAGTTTTGTGCCAACATTATCTTCATTTTTGTTTTATATTATTATTAATTGATTGTGTTGAGTCGACCAGTGCCACATCAGCATTACAGATATGACACATCTTACCCACCTGGGCTGTAAAATACTAAAAAACACTTTCCATCATAATCATGAGAGAAGGAAACTGAGATTTTCCAGGCAACCAACATTTCGGCTGCTATCCGTCCATTAATGCGGTGGCAGATACACTGCCCACCGTTAAATTTAAAATTGTTTAAATCTAACGGTAAGCAGTGTATCTACCACCGCATTAATGGGCGGATAGCAGCCGAAATAAGGCTCGCCCATTTTCCACATGCATAAACAAGACAAAGTGTGTAATCAGCTTCTATGAGCATAACGGGTATAAACTTCAAAGTACCTTTGCAAAATCCATAAGCGAATGATAAACAAGCAGATAGATAGCAACAAAGTGTGTCAATATAAAGACATTGATATTAGTAATCATATCGTATGTGCTAGCAGACCGGAATGCTTCCTTCTATGTTTTTTTCTTTTTTCTTTCTTTGCACCGAAATATTCCAGGTTCCTATACCTCCACACATCCTCTATTTCAGAATTTGAAACATTGATCAACATTTTTGGCATCTATAGGCATCATTTCCAGTGACACCACAGACGATGGGCTAACCTGACCTTCCAGCACTCTACCCTTTCTTTTTATACTTTTGCTCCTAAGATTAGGGTAAATGAGCGGATCAGATTTTTATTTTTTACACATCAACAAATTTTGTATTTAACGACCAATATTTCAAAGTGGCCTTCGTTTTTGAACCCGACGTGAATCGAGACTGTCATCAAGTATCAAAATTCACACCATGAACTTAGATTTCAACGTCTGCCTTAATTTTGGACCAACCGAATCGAAAATTTACTTCGAGTTGTTTTGAACCATGAAAATCATGATAAGTCCTAAAATTTAATTTAATTGTATTTCCACCTGCACCTTAGATAAAGAGATGCACCCTTTTAAGTACAAGGTATATTTTTCTTGATATGAAAATTAGCTTTTGGGATGTCTTGAAAAATAATTAGGATAACAAAACAGGTTTCTTTAAGATTACATATGTTTAAATTTATCTTAAAATAATGTGAATAAGCTGTGGTTCTATTTATTTTTAATTTCAGTGGCATGATAATTAATATACATGAATGCATATATAGAGACTTGACTATGAACATTAAATATAAAGTAAAACATTGGATTAATGATATGCTATATTGGCCAAGGTAACATATCCATACAAGGAGTGGAATATCCTAATTTAGTAATTGAGAGAAGCGTGGCACATAAAATTATACACTAAATGAAGTTCAAGCTTGAAGCAGTATACATTTGATTTCCAATATTAACAATATATGTTTGATAAAATACCTTATGAAGGAATAATAAAGGAGGAACTTGCAGATTTTTGATGAGAGTGAATGTTGGTTGTTAGAACCATGAGAAATTTGAAATGTTTAGATGACTAGGAAGGAGTTATATGACACTTACAGGGAGTGAGTGGAAGTTTCACAAACAAGTATAAGAATTCAATGACAATTAGTAAACTATCCTACCACATAATAGAGATTTTATTGTCATAAGGAAGTAACTTAATACTCTTAAGGT
Source organism: Pinus albicaulis (assembly GCA_034641835.2). NCBI lineage: Eukaryota > Viridiplantae > Streptophyta > Pinopsida > Pinales > Pinaceae > Pinus > Pinus albicaulis. The sequence continues at coordinate 41,655 of JAXQQM020064721.1, forward strand.
GGCACATAAATAAGTAACCATTTGAAAAAAAAATGTTAAAACATATAAATTTTTATTGCTAGGAGACAAGATGAGAATGAATATAGGGTCTAACAGAAGATGGCATGTATCGAGAAGAAAATAATTTCAATCAACCAATGAAGTTAAAAGGATTATATAATGACTTAGGCTAATCCAAAAAAAAAAAAAAAAGGAAAAATGACTTAGCATAAACATAGTATTTCATGGTAAGTCTAAGGTTATTGATATTCGAGTAGGGTTTCAATGTTAATAATAACAATATGAAAATTTAGGATTGGAGTAGCTAATTATGTTCATGCAGTTCTTTAAAGTGTATTAAAGTAGGAAGGAAAATGTGGCAATGTATTATTTTCTAAGGATAATTTATGAGGCCTATATTAAGTGGAAACTTCTCTTAATGGTATTAACGAGTGGACTGAACAACAAGATTGGCAAGGGTCATAGTGATTACCTACAAAATTTAGAAGTGTCAGGATTGAAAATTGTGAATACTTGTAACTGGTGAGAAATGACAAGTGTTAAATTGGGAAAATATTTCAAGGATAATGATGGTTTAATTGTTGGGAAAGGATATAAACTATGTATACTAAGGAGAAAACACCAAGCATGAAGTATAGGAAGAGGTATTGTTGGAAATTTTATAATGAGACCTTGATAAGGACTACACACAAATTAAAAGAAGAAGAAGAAGAAGAAGAAGTGCAAATCCACTAATATAAGGTGTACTTGAATAAATTTTACTCATTGTTTCATGTTTAGATTGATGATATACTAAGGCTTTTGCTTAAAAAAAAAAAAAAAAAAAAACTAAAAACTTATCAAGTTTATACCATGGAAAATGGTAGGAGTTACTAAGCACTAAAACATATTGAATGTTTTGGTGGATGATAAGGGTATCGGTGGTTCAATGCTTCACATTTTAAATCAATAACAATGTTGAATAGCTAAAAGCGGAAGGTAAAGATTAAAGATAATAATTTTGTACCATTGGTAAGGGAGATAAGTTGAGGCTTAAGAAATAATGAAAAACCAAAATAAATGTGAAGGGCAAGAAGTTGTTATGTCATTGACATGTTATGTGTTTGGATTAAATGAGTCAATGTATTGGAAATAAAACAATGATTCAAGGAATGATGGTAAGACCAGTAATAACTTAACTGGAGATTACGACTCTAGATGGTGAAACTTGCAAGTAAAGAAACTGTATCAAAACTAGAATAAACTGATAGTGTGGCTATGGATATACGGTCAATTTTGAACTTTCTTATTGAAAGACGAGAAAATGATTATTGAAGGAAATTCACATCTTGTTTAGAAAAAAAAAAGGCTAACATTGTTAATGATGTACCAGATGAGTATACCTACAGTGTAAATGGTCAACTTCCTAATACAAAGAACAAGAAATGATTATTGAAAAGTAGTCGGTATCTTGATGAAAATATGACACTAATATTTTTTGAGATAACATAGATCCTAGATAGATGTTGAATAATCTTAGTTCATAGTAGGTATTCAATGTTTATACAAGCCAATGAAATTGATTTTTCTGATGAATCATGATAAGAATGCTTATAATATGTTATTGTTCTAGATGTGATAAGTATTAAGATGATTCTCATATTGAAGATGTTTCATGATATGATGGTATGAGGATAATGATGCACATATGGGTCTTGTTTATTTAGTTGTTACGATAATAATGTTGTATGTTCATGATGAATATGATATGCATAGAGATTATGATGTTATGATATGAGGTATATTGACATGCGAATTCATTTATTATGTGGTGATAAGTCTTTGATGCAAATATGTTGATGCCATAACTTATGATGGCATTTCATTTCTTTATTATTCAAAATGTTGTGATTAACAATGATGTTATGTTATCATGATGACATGCAAGAGTTGGCATGTGGATTATTTTCTATCATGTTATGATTATAACTAATGCATTGGATGCATGTTGAGATGTGGTGATTGGCAGGAAATCCACAGATGGGTCGAGACGACCGGTTTATTTGATGATATCGTGGGAGCCCATACCTACGAGGGAGAATATGTAACACCATATGGGCTGAGGACGAACTCAATCAACACTACATATGCCAGTGGATCCTTTGTCTTGTATATCTCTTGATGGATAGCTCTTGAAGGGTTGTGGGACCATCTTAAGGAGGCCGAGGGCATGATATTATAGGCCAAGGGCTTGTTATTGGATGGGAACGTCGAAGTCTAGAAGTGGGTGTAAGACTTCGATGCCTGGGGCTGTGCACCTTAAGGAGCTGTGGAGGGAGTGGGCCAGCCTTGGGAGATGCCCGGATTCATTGAGTACTGGGACCGGATGCCTGCCTTGGGGCAGATGAGGTCTGAGTCAGGCGTGAGCCTTGGGGCTAGCCTTGACTAGGGACAGACTGGGGAGGCTTATGCCTTGTTCCGAAAGTGGGAAAAAGGACATGGATTCCTTGAGATTCTCGGGCACTGTGATGAACTTTCGATGCCTGTTGGTTATACTAGTTCAGCAGAGGGTGTTGGTCACACATGAAGTAATAAATAATAAATAATATAATATAATTAAATACTCAACTTCGGGATGAAGTTCCTTGAAGAGGGGGAGTATGTAATGTCCCATAATAATTATAAAATAATAAATAATAAATAAATAATTTAATATAATTTAATAAATAAGTAAATAAATAAATAGTCAAGAGAATAATAAATAAATAATAAATAAAACATTAAATAATAATGGGAGTTCTAAATAAAATGGTAAATAATAAACTGGAGTCCTAAAACAATAAACAATAAGTAAAGATAAAGAAATAATTAATTAACAGAAGTAAATAAATTAACAAAGAGTTAAACTAAGAAACTAATAAAAAGAAAGTTAAACTAAGAGAACACTAAATGAAGTAAAGCTAACAAAAAGTACGAGAACACTAAATTAAGTAAAATTGAAGTTGCATGTTGACACAGTGAATGTGTGCATGTGGTTCCCATTCCATGGTTTGGTCTATTTAATAGACATTGAGGAAGGTTCAAGGCATTCATTCTTTCATTCATTCTTTCATCCATTCTCTGGAGAGAAAGGTATGGTGAGGCAAAGGATACCCTGGCAGTGGTACGTTGATTGATGGTTCGGGGGTGGCCAGCAGTGGAAATATTACATACAACTGAGCCTACAGTTGGGTGGAGAGTTGTCCCCAAATCTTTGTTGCGGTCAGCAGGATTCAACTAGCATTCAACCTTGGAGTCTCAAGTAAGGAAAAGCGTCATTTCAGGTAAGTCGTCTTGCTCATGTTTCTGAAAATTTCATGATGATTAGTTAAACAGTTTTTGAGTTGATTATTCATTGTTTATGTGATATAGTTAATTGCATGATTAAATTGAGGTTGTTACAGTCACCAATAATGAGATGTTACAGTGCCAAGTGTCAGTGATCAAAGATAATACTAAAATGAATATAAGTGTCTTGTAATATTCCCTTTCTTGATCTAGTCAAAGTGGATAGAATCGATCCATGGTACTTACCGTGGTATTTTCCCATGGTATTGATCCATGGTATTGACTCATGGTATTTCTTGTTGGTATTGACCCATGGTATTTCTTGTTGGTAATGACCCATAAAGCCTATAAAAGGGGAGAGAAGCTAGGCATTTAGAGAATTCTGGATTATCTATCTTATTATGTTTGGGTTGAGAACTTGGCATGGCTAGTTCTATCATTGATCCTGGGACGAAAACCCCGCGGTGATGTTTATGTGGTGGATCCATCCAAGATTCACAAGTGGGCTTCAATTTATTATATTTGTCATTGTCAAGCAGCTGTGCATGCCATTTGTAGGATTTTATGGTCTGGGCATGTATTTTACTTTCAATGAATAATAATATAAATAAATGGCTGCATTTCTTGTGTTCTGATTCTTGATGAAAGATTCTATTAAATGAGAACACTAAGATGATTTAGATCTATGAATTTTTTTTTTTTTGGAATCTTACAGTGGTATCAGAGCTGTGCATCCTACCAGCCTGAGAGTTTTATGCAAGGAACTTCGGTGAAATTTAATTTTCACCCTAGCCAGCTGTTACACCATTTTTTTGGTCATATAACCTATTATTATTAGATGAACCCAAGTACACCATGTGAGACCAATTTTACCCTAAGTAAAATTGCTTTCACCATATAAAATAACTTATTTGGTCATATTTAACCCAAAATAAGGAAACTAATTGAATAAATCCTCATTTATTTAATCATTTCCTAAAGAATAAGTTATTTAAATCATTATTTAAATAATATTCTTAGTTAAATTTGACTAAATCGTCCATAAATAATTAAATAATAAATTATTTATTTAATTATATTCCCATCATTCCCCTAAAATGATAAATAAATCATTTATTTATTTATTATTTATAAATAAAGGAATTGACCCAAGTCAAGAATCCTTTTCCCTCCAACAAATATAATAAAATATTCCTAAAAGGTGCTTCTAGAATTCGATTAATAATATTGTATTCATGCACCAAGTTCTAGACCGCCCCAATATTTTGTTATAAATATAGGGGTTTTCCCCATTCATTAGTCACCTTCATTGCATTAGATCACTCTGGATCTTCTCTTGGTCACCATTTTCCATTTTTCTTTGTGAACGCCCATTGAGTTCTATGTTTGCTTTTCCACATCCATAAGAGAGAGAAATGCTAGATCTGAAACACTGAGGACTTCCAAGAACCCATCCCACCGAGGAGAACCGGAAAACACCTTTCTTGTTTTCCTCTCAGGTGCCCCATTCTTTAATATAATACAAATCATTCTTTTAAACACTTTATTCTTGTCTTGTCTATTGGATGCATGGAGCCATATTATATTTTATCTGCTTAATGTCTTTTTGTGCTTAGATCTGAATTTGTGCAACAGACTTAAAGATATTTTGCAGCCATAATCGATGTTAGGGCTATTTTTTATGCGTAGCTAAAGTGATATTTTACGACGAAAGATTCATACTAACAATTGGCGACTCCACACGGGTTTTATTTTGCGACCGCTGTCGTTTTATCTATTCCTGCATATCCAGCTGTTTCAGACCCTAGGGTTTCTCTTCCATTTTTTGTTTTTCCTATTTTTATGGTGATTTTCACCCCTAAAACCCTTAAACAGTCAAATTTTTAACTTCCGTGTGTTTCTGGCCTTATTGCGCAGGTGACAGACATCAGCCGCAGCTGAGACGACAATTTTTTCTGAAATCTGCCGCTAAGAGAGCTGAATCTGCAGGTCGCACTTATCGGCCCAAAAAGTGCGACCTGAGCCTCAGGACGCACATTTCTGCCCCAAACCTGCGACCTGGACCGCCAATAGGTCAGAACCTGCGACCTGCACTTTTTCTGCAAATTTTTCAGCACTTTTTCTGGGTTTTTCTGAAGCTTTTGTCAGGGTTTTCTAGCCTCTGTCTCTACCCGTTTGGACCTGTTTTTGATCTGCTTCACTCAACTAAGAGGGAATCTTGCCCCTTAGGGCTCTAGTACCCTCCACTTTTTGTGGACGAGTCTTTACTGTTTCAGAAGTCTGAATTTCCAGAATTTCAACCCTCTTTTTCTTCGATCTGATACCTCCTTTTCAGATCCCTTTAGATAAGCTCTTCTCCCTCTCAAAACCACCTCATATCGTTTTGTTTGGGTTCATTTCTAAGGCCACTGCCTCGTCTCTTCTATTTTTAGCTGATCTCCTCCTTTTTAGCAGCAACCCTGCCTCTGCTTATTTGCTGTTCTCTGCACCACTTTTCAGAAGATTTACCCTTTAGATCCTAGTCCCTCCAGACCTTCGATCTATTGGCCTCTTTTTAGCATGCTTTGCTTAGTTTTTTCCTCTTATAGACTAGTTTTGAGAGACCCACCTTCTTGGGTTAGATTGCTTCATTTTTAGTTAATTTTCTGTTCTTATAGATATTTACTGCAGATTTCTTTTCCGTTACGTAGCACACTCTTTCTTTTACTCTCAAAACGTCTGGGTCTAAAAAATTAAAATTAACGCATGCCACACACTAACCCTAAGTGAAGAAGCGCCTGGTTAACACCGCCTGGCAAAGACTTTAAAATCAATTGTTACTACACCTTTTTGCCCTTAACCTCACTTGATTTTGTCCCTCCCTACCCTTGTCGGTTTTCTTCTTCCCGTCATCATTGCGCCCCCAAGGCACCTCTCCCGGAGACTTCTTGGCCTTCATCCTCAGTTTCCGCTTGGTCGACTTCCTCCTTCCCATCGTCATCGAGTAAGTCTTTCCCCGAGTCCGCACTCCGACTCTTCCTCTGATTGTTCAGGTTCTCCCCCTCCTGGTTCTCCCCCTGTCACTTTCACCATGTCTACTTCAGGGCCTACCACCAGCAGTAACCCCAGTACTACTGTTGGGTCTGTTTCTAGTGGAACAACCTCGGGACCTATCTCGACTGCCCCATTACTCCCTTATATGGCCGGCCTTAGTCTCCCCGACTTCAATCAGCTGATTAATGATCCTATCCGCCACGATGTTAGTTGGCCTGCTATGCCAACCAAGCTCCCCTCTGACATTCCCAAGTTCGAAGGCCTTGCTAGTGAGGATCCCTCCAACCATATCCGATCCTTCCATATGTGGTGTTCCTCCAATTCCATTACTGACGACTCTATTCGTCTTAGATTGTTCCAACACACGCTTACAGGCGAAGCTTCTAAATGGTATGTTGAACAGGCCACCTCCTCCCATACCACTTTTGCGACCATTGCCCAAGCCTTTTTATCTTATTTCCAGCTCCCTCTCCGATACGACACTGGTACCGAGCTTTTAACCTCCTTCCGTCAATCCTCCTCAACCCGCCTTTCCGCTCATGTCCAGGGAAGGCAGCGCAGAAGAAGCTTATGTCGAGCTCCCCCCTTTGAAGATCGGGTTTACATGGACTAGTTCCTTCACTCTCTCTTACCTCCCATTGGCAAAGATGTCACATCCCATTTTCCCCAAACCAAAGAAGCCGCCCTCCAAATCGCCTTGAAGTATGACCTTATCTATGCCCAATCTGGTTATGTTTATACCGTCCTTCCTGACCTTCCCAAACCTGGTGGCCCTAATGCCTCGGGGGTATCTCATTCTATCGACGGTATCATTGGAGCCCTGTCACATACCTCTGCCCAACCTCCTCTGGGCCATGGTTTTCCTCTAGGGGCTAGCCCCTCCGGTGTTTTTTCCTCTCCAGGCAGCATGTATTCAAGCTACGGCATGCCTCCTCCTTTTTCCCACCCCCCTACTTACCTTACTACTGCCCACCCTACTCCTTATCCATATCCGCAACCTGGTGTCCCAGCTCCTCCAGCATTTGGACCTCCCACTCCCTTGCCTTCTCCACCCCCACAACCGCACTCACTACCCCCTCCAGGGCAAGTATTTGCACAGCAGGGGGCACCTAACTTTCCTCCTTCTCAAAGAAGGAGAAGAGGCAATCAATCCGCTTCTGGTAATCGTGGACCCAATCCTTCCAATATCGACCCTACCACTGCCAACCAGCCACAGGGCTCTCAGCCCAAGACAGACAGGCCACTTCGCACCAATGCGCCATGTTCGTGTTGTGGTGTTTATGGTCACTACACTCACTATTTTCCCTTATTACCACAAATGCGGCAAATTTGCGATTCTCAGGCCACCGTACGGGGACAACACTCCTCCCCTACTACCCCTCCCACCCCCGTTACTTCTCAACCTGCTGTGTTTACCGATCCTTTTCTGCAACAAGGATTCGTGGCCACTCAACCACCTCACGCCCCGGTAACCACTCAACCTTCCCCTTTTGGTTCTTCTGATTACCAGATTCTCATGATGGCTTTTGACCCACCTCTCACCATCGACCTCAACCTTCAAACTCGGTCTCGTCAGTATTCCACACCTCCTGTTCCATCTGTCTCTGAGTCTCCATCGTCAGGTCCTACAGAACCTCTATCAACACCCAATGGTCCCTTGCAACTCCCTCTACCCAAAGCCGAGGTTCATCCCAAGCCTCCTAAGGGACCATTACACCGAAATGCTACCTCTGGTCGGGCTACCCATTCATACATCATAGTAGATGATCTGGCCCAATCTCCTGCTGCCATTTCAACACTGGAACTCCTCCAGTCGTGTCCTTCTCAAAATAGGGCTCTACTATCTGCCGTGGGCGCTGTAGATCCTGTTGATGACCAGTTGATTGTTTTCAACGCCCGTCAGTCAGACCATCCCCCTCTTCCTCCTTTAATTTCTTTCCAAATACCAGTCAAAATCCGAAACGCCAATGTTTCTCGGTGTATTATTGATGAGGGGGCATCTACCTGCGTAATGTCCACTTCGGTTTGGAAACAACTTGGATCCCCTGAACTGGCCCCTTCCACCATCACCCTTCGTGCCTGGGATGGCCATGCCTCCCAGCCCATTTTCCTATTTTGTAACTGTCCTATCACCCTTGCCGACAAGACTATTTTTGTCGACGTTGAAGTTATCGACGCCCCTCTTGACTACAACATCCTTTTGGGGCGTAGTTACACTTATGCCATGTCAGCCGTCCCATCCGCAGTCCACCGCAAGATGTTTTTCCCTCATAATGGAAAAATTTTCACCATTGACCAATTGACCTACCATGAACCAAAATCTCAGACCTCCCCTGAGTCCACCATCTCTACTGTCACCAATAAACCAACTGTTGATTCGTTGACCAGTGTTTCCCTCGGTGTCTACAAAGACTCCTCTTTGCTTGGAAATTTTCCTGGTTCTCCCCCTCCTCCCGTCTCTGACCCCAGTTCAACAAATGTTTGCATGATGCAATCGTCTCAGGCTAGCCTTCCACAGCCTGCTCCGGCTAGTCAGCAACCTCTATCTCACCTACCGCCTCCTGCTCCTAGCCCTTCGCTTCAGTCAACCGAACCTTTTTCACCCGGCCCTTCCCATCACACTCAGGAACCTTCCTACCCTCCTGAGTCAGTTCCCTCAAGTCTCCACCATATGGGAGCCGCCCCCCTGATCACTACCCCGCTGGTCAGATACCTTTCCTTGGTCCCCGCCCCCCCCCCTCCCCCCCCGGCGTCTATTCGGTCCCCGTCATGGCCACCCTTTCCCTTCCTAATTTAACCTTGGGAATTCCCGTTTGGTATTTTACTCCTCCAACCGAGACCCCACCAGGCCAACCCAAACCATACCTAGCTGTGACACCAATACAAATCCTGGACTGTCAGCTCGATCCTGTGCCCCTGCACTACAAACGCCTCCTGACTTAGGGCCTTCTCTCCTCTCCTTCTCGCCTCCGCAAGAATTAGGGCCTTCTCTCCTCTCCACATTCACCATAGCTACACAAACAAATGAATGATTTTGGAGGGAAAACGCCCTATTAGAAGAAAAAACCCTATTTTTTCTTTCGCCCGCTATGACCAAACCGTAGCCCCGTTTGACACACCGTTCGCACCGTTGGAAAGCTCTCACCAAGCACTCAAATGGGTCTTTGTCAGTTTTTTATGTTTTGATACTTCACCAGGAGTCATTTTGTCCATGAAGCGTCTATTCACCTCTTCTCCAAAACGAATTTCTTCACTTACGACACTTGTACCTGGGGCACCACTTTACCTCTTTACTCATCTTCGTTCGTGTTGATTTTCATCATGAGTCACCCTATTGTACTCATGCTTTTACGGTTCCCCATTGGACCAGTCCTATAAGGCAGCACCATCGAGTCACCCTTGCTTAGAGCATCCGAGTCGAATCACCATCACATTCACGGAGTCTATCCCGAGTCCTTTTGTACCCCGCCGTAGTCCTCCATCCTTTCTAGTCCCTCTCTCGTGTCGCCCATTATGGCCATTCGTACCCTTGTCCATTATACATCATGACATTATGTCAGTCGCTACCAAGCCATTCATACCCTTTATGCTCTAGCAAGGGAAATCATCCAACTGCTCCTCCATTCTTCTCATTCCATCATTACCATCAGTGTCTCCTTGTTCGTTGCTCTACTATTTTCCCTCATGCCATAGTTGGGGTTCCTTTATTGACTCACCTATAGCGGACCTACTTCTGTCGACATCAGGTCATTTACTCCAGAAGCCAGGTCTAGGGGGCAGTGTACCATTGGTTCAATCTCTTCATCGCATGATCGTGATATATACACTTGATGGTCCAGTGACGCAACAACAACTATTGGTGTTTCCCGGGCATGTGTGAGATGTCTCAAACCTCATGAGGGGGTGGCCCTGCAGGTAGCCCCCCACTTGCCCGGATGACTTCATTTTCAGCCCTTGATGCAGCTCCTCTCATATGATGATATCGGCCTCAGCTGCTTGCAGTGCCTCTTTGATTTGCACGTATCAGTCAGATTTTGCGAGCCCTTCCCCACATGTAGGGGGCATTTGGGCGTATTTCTATCTCATGTACTACCAGATTATTGTATAAGTCCTGACGATTATTCCAGGCATCGTATGTATGTGGGGTTCATCATGTTATTTACCTAGCTCATGTTTAGGCCAGCACATGCTTCATTATTGCGTTCTATGGTTTTCCGGGTGCCTTATTCTTTGTACTTCTTGCGTTCCGTGGTTTTTCGGGCGCCTTATTCTTTGTACTTCTTGCGTTCCGTGGTTTTCCGGGCGCCTTATTCTTTGTACTTTGTCTCAGCGGGCACAGGTATGCCTCCCCCGCCGCCTTTAGCACAGGTACCATTTCATAGAGACTTGTTGCACCTGTAAGTCTCATCTCTTCAGGGTCTAGTTCTTTTGTATATCAGACACCATTACACTTCTCTCTCTCACTTCCCTTTTGATATCTAGTGATTGAGCTCTTACAACGTATTTCGGTCATACGATTTGCTCCTAACACTCATATGTTGGGGGGCAATCTGTTACACCATTTTTTTAGTCATCTAACCTATTATTATTAGATGAACCCAAGTACACCATGTAAGACCAATTTTATCCTAAGTGAAATTGCTTTCACCATATAAAATAACTTATTTGGTCATATTTAACCCAAAATAAGGAAACTAATTAAATAAATCCTCATTTATTTAATCATTTCCTAAAGAATAAGTTATTTAAATCATTATTTAAATAATATTCTTAGTTAAATTTGACTAAATCGTCCATAAATAATTAAATAAATAATTATTTATTTAATTATATTCCCATCATTCCCCTAAAATGATAAATAAATCATTTATTTATTTATTATTTATAAATAAAGGAATTGACCCAAGTCAAGAATCCTTTTCCCTCCAACAAATATAATAAAATATTCGTAAAAGGTGCTTCTAGAATTCGATTAATAATATTTTATTCATGCACCGAGTTTTAGACCACCCCAATATTTTGTTATAAATAGGGGGGTTTTCCCCATTCATTAGTCACCTTCATTGCATTAGATCACTCTGGATCTACTCTTCGTCACCATTTTCCATTTTTGCTTTATGAACTCCCATTGAGTTCTATGTTTATTTTTCTACACCACTAAGAGAGAGAAATGTTAGATCTGAAACATTGAGGACTTCCAAGAACCCATCCCACTGAGGAGAACCAGAAAACACCTTTCTTGTTTTCCTCTCAGGTGCCCCATTCTTTAATATAATACAAAATTCTTTCATATACATTCTTCTTGTCTTGTTCATTGGATCTATGGAGCTATGTTATTTTTTATCTGCTTAATATCTTTTGTGCTTAGATCTGAATTTGTGCAGCAATCTTAAAGATATTTTGCATCCATAATCGATGTTAGGGCTATTTGTTATGTGTAGCTAAAGTGATCTTTTATGACGAAAGATTCATATTAACACCAGCATTTCTCACTTCGGTGATATTTATCACCCTAGTTGGATTTTTATTTTTTAGTAAATTATTTTTACTGGGAGACATAAGTGAAGGGAAAATCATTTATAAGTGTGTGGGTTAAATTTATGAAAATATTTGAAGGCATGATTGACAAAATCTTCCTATGAAAAATTAATGTATATTCCTATTTGGGTATGGGAGAAGATGGACTGTCTTGAAGAAATTTTGAAAAACAACCAGAAAATTCTTGATGTACTAGTGAGGTTATATGGTCCTTTAAGTAGCCATATCTCCATAGACCAAAATGATAATCAAAACAAGAACAAAATCAACAGCAAGAATGAAATAAGGAGGAGAGGACTATGCTTTATCTGCAAGGGACCTTGGGCCCTTAACCATTCCTGTCCAGGTGATAAGAAGAAGGCAACAAAGTCAAAACACGAGGAGATTACTTCAAATCATGGGGAATCTTTTGTAGATGGGTCTATTGATCTTCAGAATGGTGAGCAACATCGTGACATTATTCAGGGAGGCTTGCAGGATGACAAGCATTTGGAAGTTCATGAGGAAATTCTACCTAATGCCATTGATGAAGTTGATTCCTATACAATGGAGTTCATAGATCCCCAGGGGAATATTCATGAAGAATATGAACAATCAAGTATAGATAAAATTCCACCAATGCATCTATGTTCGACAATTGAAAGGGATGAACAGATGGTCTCCATAGGTGAAGGAGACTTGGGAGATTTGAGTGAGGATCCAGCCATAGTGAACCAGCATGATGAGTATGATCACGAGGAGCAACATGACAAACACAATGTGAAAAATGGACCATTCCTAGAGAGTTGGTCAAAGGCTCAAGTTGAAGATGTGGTCATTGGGCATTGGGTGCAAACAGATACAAAGACAGTCAACACGGCACTAGAATTGCCAGTAGAAGACTTTCGAGAAAGGATCAAGCATTTCAAGACATATCTTATGTTGTTGAAGCAAAGAGTCTGGATAGTCTGAGACACTGTCTTACAGGAGAATAGAAAAATTGAGGAACTCATAGGGGTATGTGCCGAATCAACGACCAAGTTGTCTAGTGTTGAGGAATGACTCAAATCCCTCACAAGGCAGCAAGAGGAGTACAATTGGGAGTTCCAGAGCAACCCTCTACAAGAATACATAGATAAGGCTTGCAACACCAACAACCCATCTGTATACTTTGGAAAGAGCAAGGTAGAGTTCTCCAAATGCATCATGTTGGGTAACCAAGTAGAGCAGCATTAATCGAGCATCAAACAACATCAACATAATATATTTGTAGATATTTATTCTTTCCGAAGTATGGATTGGCGAGAGATTATGAGTTGGTGTTCTATTAATGGGTTGATTATTTGAAGGATACCCATAGCCAAGGAAAAATTACAGCTTGAACCACTTGGTGCAGACAACGATGGAGGGTTGAAATTGTACCATAACCCACAGTTCCCAGAATTTAGGTGGCATTGGGATCCAGGAGAATCCATTGGAGAAATGATTGGCCAAAGGATTGTTTGGGATCTAGGTAAATCTATTGAGAGAAGGATTGGTCAGAGGATTGTTTGGGATCCAAGTATTGAAGGATCCATTTAGTACCATTCAACATGGAGGGCGCATCGGATTGTATGGGATCCTGGTATTAATGTACAAATGCTTCTGTTGTGGATAGAAGTGGATTGCTTGAGGACAAGCAATCTTGGGCAGGAGGATTTGTAATATTCCCTTTCTTGATCCAGTCAAAGTGGATAGAATCGATCCATGGTACTTACCGTGGTATTGACCCATGGTATTTCTTGTTGGTAATGACCCATCAAGCCTATAAAAGGGGAGAGAAGCTAGGCATTTAGAGCATTCTGGATTATCTATCTTATTATGTTTGGGTTGAGGGAAAATACCACGGTAAGTACCATGGATCGATTTTATCCACTTTGACTGGATCAAGAAAGGGAATATTACATATCCCCCACTTAAAAATATATTTAAAACATTATAACTAGCATTTGCACAAGGGTGCAAAGGGAACGTCGAATGTGCATTAATGAAATTACTGGAATGTGCATCTGCACTTCCAGAAATAGTTAAAATCCATCGAAGTTCTCGCTGAAATTACAGCTTTTGGTTGTGCTAAAAGCTTAAATATCAAAACAAGTGTTCGCCAAAAGAAAACCAGAGAATAAGTTCCGTCGAATGTCAGAAACCCTCACACATGGATATGGATCCTTCGCCAAAAAATGACATGGAGTCTGAAGAGCCACTTGTGGAAAAGCTCGAGAACTGTCCGCCGTGAACAAAATGAGGGTGTGAATTGCGAAAATTAGCCTCCTAAATCTTGAAAACATCAGTGCACATCATTCAAGAAAATGGTCGCCGAAATTATGTTAACAAGCTAATAGAGGAGAAACAAGTGGCAAAAATTAATTAGTCTGAAAGGAGATAGGAAAGTTCTCCTATTCGCTGGGGTGAACAGTGTTTGCTCAGCCCACTCCAACAAAGAAAACGTCTCCAATGTAATAAATAAACATTAACATATATAATATACACTTTTGAATTATTTACATTACACATTTTTATTGAAATGAAGACCACATGGGAATTTCTGATAAATAAATAATGGATCCATTTTTTTTTTTGAAAGGGGCCTCCATCAAGTCCACTCACTTTTTTAAACGAATATCATGTTGCCAGCTCATCTCTGAAAGTAGATATTACTCTTAACTTTCGGTCTGACTTTCTCAACTTTATAGCAAAGCCGTGGTTTTCTCAATAAAATAATGATTCGCCGTGGTAGAAAGTGAGCAAATTTACCCGTAAAATTATGAAGCTCGCCATGGTTCGAAACGCGTAGCGTCCTATGCGCAAAGGCGTTTTTAAGTCTCTTCCAATTTTCATTTAATCTAGATTATAAAAATACTTCCCACTTCTTGTATTTAGAATTAATAACACAGAAAGTGCCGACATTCAAATACCATTATAGTAGTGGATTTCCATGAGGCTATTTTCTTCTTTGTTTTTAGTTTTTCAAATTATAATTTGTTTTTCCGAAAAAGATGAAATTTATTTGTATATGATATTTAATTCAAATAAAAATCAATTAGAGTTATATACATGTAAATTTATTATAGTCTTTACTTTTACATCTGAGAATTTTGATATGGGAGGGAAAATACATATTTTTAAGTGAGAATTTTGATATTGGCGGAAAAACACATTTTTTAAAGTGATTTGATGTGTTTATATTATTTTATACAATAAAAATTTTAAATAATATGTTTATATTATTTCTATATTTAAATAATGCGTTTATATTATTGTTATATACTATCAATTTAAAGGTTTATATATCATTTTAAAATCCAAATTTCTTTTTAAAATTTCTTAAACTCTAAAAGTTAACTAGATGAATTACATGGGTTTATATACTATAAAATCCAAACTCCTTAGAACTAACTAGATGAATTACATGGGTTCATATACCACTTTAAAATCCAAACTCCTTAAACTCTAAGAGCTAATTAGATGAATTACGTGGAGGAGTTACCTTGACCAAATATATATTTTATAGTGATTTGCACTTTCTGTATAAAATAAATATCGAAAATGGAAAATATCACATCATTTTTATATTTTTTCCAGGTTCTATACTTGGGAGTCACATTGAATATATTTTCATCATTATAAATCTTAACTCTGTAAATATAGAAATGTAAATTAAAAATTACATTTTAATTTGAGTAGTGAGATTATCTTAATTAAAAAATGAGATGAAAATAATTAGTGGAAAACATAATGCAGATTTATTTTACTTTTGAAAGAGGAAATTAAAAATAATGATCCAAAAATTTAATGAATAATTTGAAAATTCTATATAATATAAAATTTATTTAACATGAAAAGTTTTGAAAATATTAAATCTAACATATAAATTTCTTAAATAAATTAAAAATGTTTTTTTCTAAAAAATAAAATTAAGTGATATTAAAATGACAATAAATTAAAACAAAAATTAAATTGATTTTTATAAAATTACATTTCATA
>JAXQQM020068792.1:0-75078 GCA_034641835.2 Pinus albicaulis
GTAGAAATTTGCTGAATAATGAAGTTTATTCGCTGCGATTAACCTGATCATACATCAATTCGAATTGCATGCATAACACATAATCACTTCTACCATTAATCGTCACATACGGAAAATAAAACAAAGCGATAGAACATCAAATCACACACGTAGAACGCAGCATGTATGGGGAAAGCTTATAGCTGAAAACCCCCAGCTATATGTATCATATAATGGATGAGAAACATTCAGCAATACATAATACAATACTCCTCACAAGTACTCAGTACTATCTCATATGCTGAACACAAAACTAGCTAGATCTGAAACTAGTCACAGGTTCAAATCCTTCTGCTGCTCTACCTGCCTCTACTGCGCAATCCAAAAAGTGAATATAGTTGAATGGAATTCGAATTCACATAGTTGGTACAGCGCAATCATCATTGGCATCATCATCCCACTGATTGTGCAAATCTCATGCACAACTGATGTACAACTGTTGTCAGTCTCACCCTTTCATTTACCTCTTCCACTGGTCTTTCACTGAACTGTCCATGCACTGAGTTAACTGATGTGTTCTTTAGTTGAATAATGAGTTAATAATCAGTGAATTAAATAATATTTAATTCACCCAACTCATCTCTAGTGTAATCGCCAGTTAAACTGATCACAACTAGTTCAACTAGTTAACCGGAACACAATATCCATTAACTCCTCAATCAACTCCACCAAAACTCTGCCACATGAGTCTAACTGAAGTCAACCATGCAATAGCTCAACTAACCCATAGGAAATTCGAATTTCCTTATGTCAGCTGCATGCCCCACCTCCGGGGGTCAAACTGAAGTGCTCCAAGAGGATAAACTTAAGTTTATAGTCCAAATATTATTAAGGGTAAATAATATTTGACTGTTCTATTTTTAGCCTGGCAGTCTAAAAATAGAAACCACCTGAATGTCTAAAAATAGAGGTCCATCTATTTTTACCAACATGACCAATCCTCCAAGAATAACATACTGCAGCTCCCGGTACATGATCCATATGTCTAAAAATAGACATAGTCTAAAAATAGACTTTTCGACAAAAATCACATGTGTGGTCCCCACCTAGTTTAGGTGATCACTTTCCAACTAGGATCAGGAAAGATGTTTCAGAAGGCCTCCTTCACTGTTTCTTGTTGCCATTTTCAACACTCCCTCTCAACAAGAAAGGATTGTCATTGCATGCGACATGCAACTCCATGCATTCGCCCTGCAACCTTCACAAGCACCATGCAACTCCATGCATGCGACATGCAACTCCATGCATTCGCCATGCACCCTTTGCATGTGCCATGCAAACTCATGCATGCACCATGCAACTCCATGCATGTGCCATGCACCCTTTGCATGCACCATGCAAACTCATGCATCTGCTTTGCAACTCCTCTGAAACTGAATAAGCTCCAAACAACTCATTCAGTCTGATGCATCTAGCATCTATCATCAAAGTCTTCGACCTCTGCTTAGCTACTGCACATGTCATCATGGAACCACTGCGCTGTTGAACTCTTGCACCCATGCACTCTTGCACTTGCTGTCAACTCTGATCCGCGCTCCAGTATCTGACACTGTCACTTTGATCTGCCTGCATCATCTCCAAATGATCATGCTATTGTTGTGTTGTGGGCACCTCGTAGCCAGGTTCAATCCATGAGATCCACACCATCTCATGAATCCTGCCCAGAAATATCCTCTTGGGATTAAACATGCATGTCGCCCCACCTCTCACCTGGTGGTATAGCTGCATGCACTCCCTCTGCCCATCTGGCACGAAATTTCTCTGCATGAGTGGTTTCTCCCACTCCATGATCCTCTTGTGGATGCTCCACATCCCGAGGTTCACTATCACCTGCATGCAAAACTTGCTCCCTCTCAAGCATCAGTTGCATGTCTTCCTTCCGCTTCCCAACAGTTGGAAGCTCCGTAGACATCCCATCTACTTCAAGTCTATAGAGATTCTTGGCTCGAATCCCAACCTTCTTGACTTGTCCCGTTGCCTTGTGCCGAAGGAACACCTTTCCTTCTCTGAAGACAACTTCATACCCTTTATCCTCTAACATTGCGACTAAGATCAGATTCTTTGTTAGACTTGGTACATGCAATACATCTTGTAAAAGAATGAGTTTACCTGACTCCCTCTGAAAGGTTATGGTACCAATGCCGGTCGCATTGTATCGTCCACCGTCGCCCAACTCAACATGCATCTGGAGACCTTTCTCCACCAAGTCACTGAAAAGATTTGCATCTCCCATCATGTGAAAGGAAGCGCCACTATCAATATACCACCCCGATCCCAATGCACTAGACAACATGCATGCGATCAATGAGAAGTCCAGCTCAAATTGCAAGGCAAGAGCCTCACTAGCTGCAGATCCAGCAGCCTGCTTGTTCTTCTTCTTCTTGGGGCAATTCGTGGCGTAATGTCCATGATCGTGACAGTGAAAACACTTCACTTTGGACATGTCATGCTCTTTACCATCCGCACCGGATTGAGAAGCCTTCTCCTTGCCCTTCCCCTTCCTTGCTTTGGCAGCCAAAGCACAGTCTTCTTCATCAGATACCTTTGATGAAGATCCATCTCTGGTATTTCGCCGGATCTCCTCTTGCACGAGATCAGACCACAGTCTTTCCCATCTCAACAACTTTTCCCGACCATTGACACTATCTTGATATGCATGCCAACTCTTCGGCAAACCAAGAAGCGCCAAACTCACCAGATCCTCATCCTCCACCGTCACACCAACACTTCCCAGCTCATCCCGACATTGGGTGAACCTCGTGAGGTACTTCGGCATACTTTCCCCCTTCTCACACTTGATTTTCCTGAGTCTATCTTTGAGCGCCAGCTTCCTCTGATCGCTCTTGCTTTGGTACAGATCCGTCAAGGCTTTCCACATCAAATATGGAGAGGCCTTCCCGTGTAAACTGGATACAATGTGATCCTTTACACCCTCCAACAGGATCCTTCGACACTTTGCTTGTTTCTTTCGCCATGCTTCCACAACATCAACATCATTAGAAGTAGGCTTTGGAATCTCTTTCTCCACGAATTCCAACAGCCCATGATCATCTAATACAGCCTCCATGCGGTCCTTCCATGCAACATAATTCGAACTGCCTTCCAAGGCATATTCTAGTCGCAACCCGATGAAAGACATTTTCGCCGCGGCACCAAGAACACAAATCTGCAAATTCGAATTTCACCACCAGCTGATAAAATCGATTGCTTCCGATCTACACTTGAGAGCTAATTATTTCCAAACCAGAGATTGACTGCACGGGCATTCACCAGATCTTTCACCTTACAAAGAAGGATGAATATTCCGGAGGCTACCTGGCCCGCATGCAGGCTCTGTCCGAGGAAATAATAAAAAATCACCGTAATAGATCTAGACGATTAATCTCGCTCTGATACCATGTAGAAATTTTCTGAATAATGAAGTTTATTCGCTGTGATTAACCTGATCATACATCAATTCGAATTGCATGCATAACACATAATCACTTCTACCATTAATCGTCACATGCGGAAAATAAAACAAAGCGATAGAACATCAAATCACACACGTAGAACGCAACATGTATGGGGAAAGCTTATAGATGAAAACCCCCAGCTATATGTATCATATAATGGATGAGAAACATTCAGCAATACATAATACAATACTCCTCACAAGTACTCAGTACTATCTCATATGCTGAACACAAAACTAGCTAGATCTGAAACTAGTCACAGGTTCAAATCCTTCTGTTGCTCTGCCTCCCTCTACTGCGCAATCCAAAAAATGAATATAGCTGAATGGAATTCGAATTCACTTAGTTGGTACAGCGCAATCATCATTGGCATCATCATCCCACTGATTGTGCAAATCTCATGCACAACTAATGTACAACTGCTGTCAGTCTCACCCTTTCATCTACCTCTTCCACTGGTCTTTCACTGAACTGTCCATGCACTGAGTTAACTGATGTGTTCTTTTAGTTGAATAATAAGTTAATAATCAGTGAATTAAATAATATTTAATTCACCCAACTCATCTCTATTGTAATCGCCAGTTAAACTGATCACAACTAGTTCAACTAGTTAACCGGAACACAATCTCCATTAACTCCTCAATCAACTCCACCAAAACTCTGCCACATGAGTATAACTGAAGTCAACCATGCAATAGCTCAACTAACCCATAGGAAATTTGAATTTCCTTATGTCAGCTGCATGCCCCACCTCCGGGGGTCAAACTGAAGTGCTCCAAGAGGATAAACTGAAGTTTATAGTCCAAATATTATTAAGGGTAAATAATATTTGACTGTTCTATTTTTAGCCTGGCAGTCTAAAAATAGAAACCACCTGAATGTCTAAAAATAGAGGTCCATCTATTTTTACCAACATGAACAATCCTCCAAGAATATCATACTGCAGCTTCCGGTACATGATCCATATGTCTAAAAATAGACATAGTCTAAAAATAGACTTTTCGACAAAAAATCACATGTGTGGTCCCCACCTAGTTTAGGTGATCACTTTCCAACTAGGATCAGGAAAGATGTTTCAGGAGGCCTCCTTCACTGTTTCTTGTTGCCATTTTCAACAGATTATGAGCTGATAGAGAGAGTCCACACTGCATGCTCTTTTAAGTCTTATGTTTCGACCTCCCTCTATCCTTTTGAGTGGATGAATGTCTAATATTTTGGAACTTAGATAGGTATTCAAACCTAATTATACACTCACTTGCTTTGTGCCAAAAATTATTACATCTGAAACATTCAACTTCGTTTAACAAGAGGAGAGAATACATTTTGGTCTATGAGAGGTGGATTTTGAGATCTAAAATTATGATACTTATTATATCTAGGATTTTCATCTCTTTCTAACTTTCATCATTATACAATTAATTTCTTTGTGTCCAAAGTTATGCCACTTATAAAATACCAAAAAAAAAAAATAGGCATGCCTATTGTTGGAAGTCTGGGAGTTTGTGTATGAAGGTACCTTGATGCCCGGTTGATCGATTCATTCTCCATCGATGATCTCCTCTTTTGCCTCAATAACTTTTATTTTCATTAATTATCTCTCGATTCTTCTTTTCGTAACTGCATGTATTTAGATCCCATGATTCAAGCGATCTTTCCCATGGAAGATTCATGTGTCTTTGAGTAATTGTGGTAACTATTTTGATTTTCAGGTACTAATAGTTTAGAACCGATCTGCTTTTGTGCCTTCTAAATTTCTCATTTAAACCCCTCTCGCTTTTTATTCTTAGATTCATTCTCTAGAGACACACCGCCCTCAAAAGACTCTACACATTTCTCTCTTCCCATTCATGGATCAAATATTGTATACTGGCCCATTTCATTTAGCTTATTCTTAGTTTAACCAAGTGAAAAATCTTATCTCTCAATGCTCTCAGATTGTTTTCTTCATCTTGGAGAACCTCATTTTAACTGTGTTTTCTTCCTGAACAATGTTATGCTCTGCTTTCAAAGAATGATTAGACAATTTTCTTAAGTAGCACTTCAAGTTTTTTTTGATAAAAAACTCCTCATTAGAATAAAGCAGGCATACCTTCTAAACATGTGTTGTAGTTGTCTTTCCGCCTTTATTATTTTCCTTTTCTTTCTTTAACTTGTCAAGGAAGTCCCGATGAGTTCCCATTCAAGGTCAATCACTCTTGGCTATTCTTCTTCCTCTTTAGAGCCATTGAATTTCTGCTTTCGTAGTCCGTTCCAAAGGCCATAAGTAGATACTTATCTAATTCTATCCCTCCAAGAATTTTCATGACCCTATTTTGGCCCGAGCTACATTATGTGAGAAAATTCATTTGGCTAGAAAATCTTATTTTGTTGTTTCAGATTTTCCTCATGTTCCCGATCATCTTCCTTTCTTGCTAAATGCGCTTTTGTAAGGGAATTTATATAAAAAATGTCCAACTCTTCCATAGTCAAATCATTTAAAGGGAAAAATTCTTTGTATTTTCCCGAGCCTCGCTTCAATTTCTGTATCTAATGGACCCCAAATCCTAATCATTATAGTGGTACCAGAGCACTCTTGATTATTCTTGAGCTCCTTACCCTTTTGGATACTTTGAACCTTTTCTTCCTTCAGCCAAACTTCTTTCTTTTCCTACTCTCAGTCTCATGTGTTGTCATGTTATTGTTATCCGGGTCCTATATTAAGATCTTTTAAATTGTGCCATGTCAATAACAGCGAAGAAATTTTACTAAATCTCATGGGAGGCAGATGAAATATTTTATGTACAACTCATTTTTCCATAATTTGGTACCAGAATTATCAATTATTGGTTACTTCATCAGCCCTATACATTCGCTACACTTTCATCTTCACTCATTTCTGTGCTCTCAAACTCATTCTAAGGTTTTTATTTTCTGCATGCTTGAACTTTTCATCCCCTTCATGAATTTAATTAAGCTTTTAATTACACATCCTAGCAAATTTACAAAGAATAACCTTTACAATTTTTGATTAATGAAGACCAAAGAGAATGGAATACTAGTTTTAGTACTAGCCACACACAATTTACCATATGCATCATTGGGATAGAAGGTCAGTGATGTTTTAGTCTAATAGTACTGAAGTTCATACATCTGCTCCAAGGACATAAGATACGTCTCCATCCCCTGGCTTTGGGGCATATTGTCCCATCAAGACCGGTATTCTAATTGAGTGTTTCCACTCTTCTGATGCCTCACATACACCTTTATATATATACCTTTATGATGGTTAGTATTGTTCTCAGAACCCTGCTTAGATACCAATTATTGGAATAAGGAATTACTAAGAGGGGGTGAATCACTAATTGTGAGACTCTTTAAATTTTTACTTTAATATGATTTTAGTTATTTATTCTATTGTCTACTACTTATGAGAGCATTCATTCATAAATAAAATGAGAATCAAACTTTATACTCATATGTCTGCGCAATATTTCATGATAGCACACACACACACACATCGACACCGTATTTTCACAGCATGAAAACCCAAAGGGAAAAACCACCGAATGACATGTTTTGCAGACAAGAAGCACCGACTTAATTACATTAGTTTTTTGTAGAACCCGCCCACAGAAGCAACAAGCAACTTTGATAATAAGAACTAACCTTTGGAGGAACCAACTTTTCAATGCAGTTAACACTCACTATTTTCCATTGTTATGATTTTCATACAATTTTCAAACTGAAAAATGAGGCATAAACAATTACGAAAAAATACCAATCATATATGTCATAGAATCAACTTGATGCCTCTAGGTCCTATCATGAACTCACATAAAGATTTGTCTCACACAAAAACACTTTTGTCCTCACTTCAGCCACCTCTGCCTAATTTCTACCTTCAGTAACAAGCCTTTGTTTCACATCTAGCTCGCTCTTGTGCCTCTTTCATATATACCCACTAGAGACTTTCAACATATTCAAAAATGCTCTCTTCTCACATTGTATGATGGAAATCGATAGTTTTATCCTACCCTACACACCAATATGGAGCCACACAGGCTCACACTACCCAAGTCACTTGTGGTATCTTCCCTTTGTTGGCTACATCTTCCCATTGAATTTTTTCATGGTATTAATCATAGGAATGAGATTTTGAGTTCTTCACCAACTCCCCGTGTAAACCTATATACTGATATTTAATCTCTTTTTCACCTATCTTAATTTTATCACACTTCCTACAAGGTTTATTGACTCAATCTTTCACATGCAGTTTGACGGTGAGGAAAATTTGCTTCTTTGTTAATTTAGAAATATGTGTATCAGATGAGAAACTGGCTTTTATCCTCTCGATCTTCTATGGTTCATTTTATTTGTTTCTATCTCAAAGGTTCTTCAATACTATACTCTCTATTGTTTTTCATTTAACTTCAACTTCTCCATTAATCCCCCAAATGTTGACCTATCAGTTTCTTTTACTTCTCTATATTGTTCCATCGTAGGCTCTCAAGATATCATAACTCATAAGAAATGAGTGTTATGATGTCAAATATCACCGATTTCCTTGAACTCGAAGTGCTTGGCTCTTGATCTTTGGTCTCCATGAAGACCATGTGACAAGTAATATCAAACCCCTTTTATTGGAATTCTATTTTCTATTGAAGGCATGGTCCTCATACCCCAGATCTGACCTCTAATATGATGTCATGCTTACATCATCCTTCCATGTGGCACCTTCGAGTGATGACATGTGTCAACCATTTTCCCTATTAGGCCTCTGCAATGCCACAACCAATCGCCACATATCCAGAGTTTCACATGTCATGCCGATGTCACTCACCAATTTATCTCTTAAGGACCAATTGTCTCCGCTACCACGTGTCTACTATGAGGAGAGAGAAAGAGTCCTCATATTCCATGGCTTTACCAGCCCTTTGGGGCTAGGCTTATCTTTGTAAAATCAAACATTCACGAATTGCACTTCATTGGGACTTTTACAAAGTCTGACATATGGTCGTACCTACGTATATCCAAGGTACCACGCTCATATTTCACTACTATGATATATTGATGCTTCCGATATGATGATGTACAAGGATGCTTCCTTCTCTATCATATTATGATACACCAATGTTTCGATATTCTCCACCGGACGATTTTTCGATGCTATGGTAGTCTCATATTCGTCTCCTCTTAAAGTCCCCTCCAACCCCATTACCTGCTATATAAATATTTTGATTCAACACCTATTTTCAGATTTTAAAATCATGAAAATCCTATTCTAAAAATTTCTACCTGAGACAATCCCATGCACTATTTGATCTCTTTTGAAACTTCAAAGACAGTTCAAAGCTCCAAGAAGATGCCCAGATCCGGACCCCCAATTCACCATAGTCATCTTTTATGGATTTTCAATAATCCTCCTACTCGGTGATTCTCTAAAATAAAACCGCAACTCGTCATTGGATTCCTTCCGGACACTTAAAGTCATGTTTTTATGGACTTACCAATTGCATTATGGTGATTCCTTCTACTGTAAACCGTAGTTATCATTTGATTTCTATTGAACGCTTAATCATCATCAATTCGGTTGACATCAATGCAAATACACTCAAAAACCATTAAATGTCCAAACAATGCCAAATGTCCAACAAAAGGGTTCAAATTTCATATTTATATTAGGACAAAAATATACCATCCAAGCAATCCCCAAATTAGGGGTTTGAAATATACATAACCCACAAGTGGGCATATAAATTTTCCTGAATATTAGTGATTTAAAAGTTGTGATAGAGAGGTAGTATTATTATTTATGAAATATGAAAATGATTTAACCAAATATTATTTTGTCTTTATAAAAAAGTAAACATAACATTTGAAGAAAGTGGAGACTTAAAGGTAAATGTTCTCCAATTAGAGAACAAAGAATAATGAAATGTAGTAAGCTATTGGAAATTGCGGACCTTTCTCAAGTTTTTAGGAAAAACCTTAAAAGGGAAATGATGGATTAAATGGAAAATTATATAACGAAAATAAGGAAGAAATAGAAAAAGTACAAAAAAATCACAAGTTTCATGGAAATGTTTCTCTCAAAGAGACTTAAAAGGAATATGGAGATCCATGGAAGTCATAAGTATGAGAACACAATAAGTTGGGATTGAATCAAAGCATATAGATAGTATCTTATCACTTAGAGAAAAATAAAACTGAATAAGAAAATCATGATTTTTCATCATCTAGGAGCAATGTCATCATGATTCAATGCAATCAAGGAACTATTTATTTCAAAATTAATATGAGAATGAACAATACTCCTATAGCATGAATATCTAATGACACACTTATATACACCAAGTAAAAACGTTAAAAAAGTAAATAGGCCATCAAAATATGTAGGAGAAATAACAATTTGTATTTTTTCAATACATTATTGGGATATTAAGATAATAATTGAGTTTAGTCAATTATTAAATATTGCAAATAATCAATTATAGAGCACATTTAATAACTCCAAAAGTTGAGTTCCAAGGCATAGAAAAATTGCATATAACTTGTTTGATCTCTTTATGTGAGCTTTAATGGAGAGTATCCAAATAAGGTGCATCTCTTTTCGAACCTAAATCCCTAAAGCATGCTTTCTGTCAAATTAAAGTTGAAATTAGAACATTACTACTATATGTAAATAGATAAATTCATGCTCCTCTTCTGGAATCCTCACTAAACTACAAGGTTAACACCTCAACAAATGGATGAAAGTATGTAAAAAGGAGTTTGTTTCAACTGTGATGGCAGCATGAATGGAGAAGAACAAGAGAAGAAATTATTCTACATAGACCATGAAAAGGAAAAGGTAAATAATAACTCATCATGCAAGGTCTAAATCTAGAAGAGACTATTCCAACAAGACCTGTTAAGGTAATGAATGGAATTGACATTCACAATCCATCAAGATAGAAGGATATATAAAAAAGAATATGGTAACAATGTTGTTTGATTATGTTAGTACCCATAACTTCATCAATTACAAATTTGCAAAAATTTCAATTTATTTACATTTTGTAGGTGCATCATAATTTCAAGTAGTGATTGCATGGAGGTAAAATAAATTTTTGATGTGACAGAATATTAAGTTTAATATGGGGGAGTATTTATCGATAGTCCCATTATTTGAATCTAATTAGTGGTGATGATGTTGTATTAGTGGTCTAATGGTTATAATCATTAAAATTGTGGTCTTAATTTTCAAGATGGTTTTCATGAGATTTCATAAGGCAAGGAAATTAAGATTGAGATATCCAAGGGAAACCCTTTGAAGTGATAATCTCTAATATCAGAAAACTACTAGCATGGGAACACCATGGTGGGAGTCAAGAATTTTTTTCATTAGATCTTCACATATATATCATTTTCTCTAGTACACTTCAAAAGTAATCAAAGAATCATTCCATGTATTTGGTCGTATGCCTAAAGTTATT
Source organism: Pinus albicaulis (assembly GCA_034641835.2). Taxonomy (NCBI): domain Eukaryota; kingdom Viridiplantae; phylum Streptophyta; class Pinopsida; order Pinales; family Pinaceae; genus Pinus; species Pinus albicaulis. Next base: position 10,949 of record JAXQQM020068792.1, read on the forward strand.
TCACTCGTCAATGTTGCTTTTGGTGCATGGTGTACTAAAAGATAATATTTAGAAGGTTATTTTCCTATATATACATAGATAAGCAACAGAAGGAATAAAAACATGTTACAAACAGTAATAAAAAATAAATTCAAACAATATCATTAGTTACAACATAATAACAAAGAAAACAAAAATAAAATAAAAAGAGGTAGGGAAGTAAGAATTCTCTTTTATTTTCAATGAAAACTAATAGAAGTTATCCTAAAACATAAAAATGATCCTATGACTTCTAAGCAGTTCATTTTCCTCTCCCCTCAAGAATTATCTCTCCTCAAAGATGTCCCAGATTTCTAATGGTGAGAGTCATGAAAAAATGAAATTCTATTTTTCTGGCAAATAAAAGATAACTTTTCTTGACTTCTCTTTTTTTGTTCCAACCATTTTAATATTTATAAGCTAAAGCCCATGCCTGTATCACTCTCAAGAATTTGATGAGATTTGATCCTTGAGTGAACTCAGCTGAGGGAAGTTAATCCTTTGCAGAGCTTCTAAATTCCACTTCAATGGTCATAGTGACTCGAGATCGAGCTACTCCGGCCTTGTAATTTCATTAGTGGTTGCTAATTTAATGAATTTGGTGTTCTATAGGGATGTTTCTTTTTATGAATCCAAGTTGACATAACAAATAACTTGTGATATGGGAAAATGACTAGGTGACTTTGTGCGTATTTATTTTTTAAAAGGAAACCTTAGGAACTTTAGTTTGTCCTCAAAATTTTATGTTTACTAACATTCTACTGTAGACACTTACATATGCTTGGCTATTTAGTGTTAAATATCTCTATAATGTAAACGAGTGTATGATTTTTTAGATAATATTTTCCTAATAATGATAGGAGAATGGGATAGTTGGAATACATCATAGTTTTCTACCACTGATGAGTCTCTGTTGACTTCTAGGAGAGAGATCATTGTTGTTTTGAGAGAGAGAGAGAGAGCAAGGAGTATTGAAGAAGATGTTGATTTTTCAAGTGCAATGTATACTAGCACAATATTTCGAAATTGATAACTACTAATAATGTTGATCTTGCCTGAATTTTTCCAATATATCATTAAGTAATTATACTTTATAAATCTCAACTATGCTAAAAAGTAGTAGACATTAGAGATCGAATGCACAAAGAGACAATATTTTGCTCCCGGGAAAATTAACTAAGGGTAAAAACACAACACCTTTTCAATAGAGAAACTCTTATGTCTACAAGAGACAAACCCAAACCTTCTAGTCATCAACTAGGTCAAATTGAACTTCTTAAAAATGTATGGTAAAACCCTCAACGTCAAGCCTTCCAATATGATCTGTTAACTCGCTCTAATCTTCCTAGGCCAAATTGTGACCTCTCGGAGCCTTGCCCGTAAACCTTAATTTCAACCCTTGTAGTTTCCTAGAAAAATTTCCCCCTACAATAGAAACCGCCTTAAAATATGTGAACTATGAGAGAGAGTCCTTCAACACATGCATTCTTGAGAGTGAGAGAAATATATGCATTTCATCCTTCTTTTCATCGTCCTCGTCCTTCTTGTCATTCACTTTCCTTCCCATAAGATACTCGATGAGAGAGTGTGAATTTTCACTTCGAGGAGGAAATCAAGATATCTTTATATAATGAACATGTTGGGTCGAATGGGTGACTCGCCCGCTCTAATTGACTTGGAGGAGTTTGACTTGACAAACTTTGAAGCCAAAATTTCAAATTCAAAAATTCAAGTTTTTTTCTTTTAAAAAGTTTGAATGGGACATTACTCAAAACATAATTTTGTTTTGACTTCTAGTATTAAGAAAACACTCCACAATAATCAATATAAATACATCAAGGGCCAAAATATATATGAAATTAATGTTCGTAGTTACAAAATTCAACACTCCCTCTTAACTAGCAAGGTATTCATAATGATTATCATAAGTGTTCTCAAGTTTAAAATTTTATATCTATTAAAAGGTTATAACCAAAGTATCAACATCCGACGCATCTCGACATCATCATCATCCAATTACTGTTAATCTGTCATCAATAGTGACATATGGTGAATAAAAATCAATAAGTTACCATAATCGTTAGTCACCAAATGTGACACATGGTGCACATTTATCATTAACTAGTCACCATGATTATGGTTATGCTTTTCACCCTGGCATACCGACTAGTCTTGGTTCCCCATCATCCTAGTCAAAAAATTTGTCTCGTAGTGAAACCATAGGGAAAACTCAATTACTTTACTAATATGGTCCTGCATCCCATGGCCTCATTCTAGGCCATGATGCTAAAGGATATCATTTAACCTATCTAGAGTAATCTCGAGCTTGATGTTGAAAGGCACCCACTCAACTAAGTGATCCCGTTCCTAGGACCATTCTTCCTAATTTGGTCAACATACTCGACAAAAGTGAAGGAATGATTATCCTCGATGACCATTCACCCTAATCTGGTCACATCCGACACAAGATATGTTTGTCCCTCGATTCTCTTAAATCAACACACCCTCTTAGCGAGAGGGTAAAATCCACAAGCCCTAACTTGTCCCCGAAATAAAAAAACTTCTCCCTAGATAAAGTCTTGAATAAAATATTAGTTATTTTCTAATCAAAGCGGGGGATATGTACCCAAAGGCCACCTTCCTCCACACCATGTCGCTGCATGTAGTGGTACTTGACCCCAATATGCTTGGACCTATCATGGAACACTTGATTTTATGAAATCTTCACATAGATTTGATTTTCAAGTGGATACTTACCTGCTCTAGATCTTGCAAAACAATTTCCAAAGCCATGTACACTGCTGTACAAGCTTTCGTTGGTTGTGATATACTTTTCTTCTCCGTAGTGTTGAGTGTGCCAAATATTTCGTTTAAGTGTCATATCCAAGATATCATAGTAGAGCCCTAGTCTGTGGCATACCCTTGAATACTCTTATTGTCATTCGTAATCCCTTTTCCTAGTCGAATGTGTATATCCCCGAACCTATACATCATTTTTTGAGACATATCTTAGACCATAGTTCCCGGCATTCTCACGTAGATATCTCTAAATGCACTTTGTTGCAATCCAATGTTCATGTATTGCTTCCACCTCGGAACTGCTCAACGTGTTCATCGTAAATAAAATGTTTGTTTTGGTGTTAACCAAATACATCAATGATCCAACCAACCATCGATACATGGATGGATCTACCAAGTTGGACTTGAAGCCTCTCAACTTAGACCAATTTTAGTCACCATTGGAGTTAGCATGGCCTTACATTCCATCATGAAAAACTTATGAAGGATCCAATAACATACTTCCCTTGACCAATGAATACTTTGTGAGGCTTCTTCCATACTTATAATCGTACACAATGCATGAAGCCAAGATCCTTCATGTCAAACTTAGAATCCAACTACTTCTTACATCAATAATGAGAGACTTAAAACTTGTCAAAAATAAGTCATCAACATATAGTAATAAAATCACAATTGCATTCTCCACAAACTTAAAAAAGAGAGCCTTGGATCAACATCACTCTCGTAACCAAGTCTCATCGCCTAGTTATGAATTTGAGAATACAAAGCTCTTTTAGCTTGCTTGAGTCCACACAAGGCCTTCTTCAACCTACAAATGTGAGTCTTCTTTCCAGCATCTCAAACCTTGAAGCTACTCTATATACACCTGCCTCAATTACACCATTGAGGAAAAAAATCTTTACATCCATCTAATATAACCCCATCATAATGAAGCAATGCAAGAGAAATAATAGGTCTAATGGAGGTGTACCTAGAAACTAGAGCAAAGGTATCATCATGTTCTTCTCCTCTGTGGAGAATCCTCTATCCACAAATTGTACCTTGTATTTATCAATATTTCTATCTACTACGATGTCGATCTTTTATATCCATTTTGAAGTCACCACTAACTTCCCTTCAGTTCCACACAATCTACTAGACATCATTCTTCATGATGGATTATATCTTTATCCATGGCCTTTCCACACTTAAGAGCTAGTTTCTTCTAAATAAGTGGAAGGTTATGCATCAACAATATTATTCATAAGAGATGCATAATCATAAAATATTTTAGGTTTTTTTTTCTTTCTCCGTATGTTCCATCTAGAGCTTCATGTGCTTCTCGCTTCTTCCAAAGTAGATCTGCCATGCCGGTCTCTTTTTGGTTTCAAGAACAACAACCGGATCTACTGGTTCACAAGGTCCTTTTGGCTCTTTATCATATTTTGTAGAAATTCGGAAATATTTTCTTAGAAGCCTCGTGTATTACTTCATTAGGGAGTCTCGTGGAAATCAGTTAGACTTCAAACATGAAACCTTTCTCATCAAAGGTAACATCCCGACCGACCTCTATTTGTTGCTACTATGGAATGTATATTATATATGCCTTTGATGATTCATTGTAACCAACATATATCTTTCTTTCTTGAAGGTTCTAGCTTGGTTCCTTTTATCCTTAAGAGCATGAACGTACACAAGACAACCAAGATTCTCATATTCCTCAACCTCTGGCTTTTGTCTAGTGAATGCTTCTTCATGAGTCATATCTTCTAGAATTCGATGAATACTTATATTATGAATATACAAAATTGTTAAGAATGCTTCTACATATAAGAGCATGGAATTTTTTTTATCATGTATCATAGCCTCGATATATTCTTCTATGGACTTGTTCTTTCTTTCTACCACACCATTATGTTGAGGATTATAGGGTATAATAATATACCTCTTAATACCACCATTAATATAGAAGTAACAAGTTATTTTGAGGTATATTCTCCTTCATTGTCGAACTTGTAATCTTGATCCCTTCTTCCGTCAACTTATCTACTTCAAATACAATTCTGTGAAACTTGTGAAGACTTCATCCTTGTATTCATGATAGATTCATGTCTTATGATAGAAGTAATCAATAACTACATAGTATAAACCTTAAAGAAATATCACAAGAAATATACATATACCAAAACAGTCCACCAAATCCAAAACTTATTTCAATCTATTGTCACTATTTGGAAATGGCTTCTCGATATTTTCCAAGTGCACAACCTTTACATACACCTTTATGATCTATATGTAATTCGCACACCTCAAACTACTGGATTCAACTTAGGCAAATGCTCTATAATGAAGGTGAACATATATCCTATGTCATAGCTCACATGGATTAATTTCATCATGTACCAGATCTTGAGTTGGTTGATCCAGCTGCTCTATACAATCTCCCTTCATGAATTCCAATAACTCTAGCGCTATCTATACTAGAGCCTCTTGGGCCATAATTACTTTTCCATACATAAATGCTACTTTATCTCCTTTATCTTCCAAAAATGAAATAAAGATCATGTTCTTTTTCAAACCCTGCACATATTAACATTGTTGAGATGTATTGCTACCACATTCCAACTCAATGGATGCATTTCCAAATCCTTTGACTACATAGTTGTGGTTGTCTCCAAGATCTACCCTCGAAATAGTCTTCCTTCCATCATGCTAGTGGTATTTCCATGATCTCATGTCATATTTCTTGAAGTACCACTTTCCACAAGCCACATATCATCGTCATTTTGTAACAAAAAGTTGTTGCAGCATAAAATTAAAATAATCTTTAATGTCTTTTTGGAATTCTTTGGGTGTTCATCATTCATTGCCAGTCATGTTACGTTGTTTTCCTTTATATTTCTATCATTCTCTCCTTTAGGACTAAATATGTGACAACAATAATATTGAATCTTTTTGAGCATATCCTTCCTTTAGGTTTTCGATTATGGAAACTCAAACTTCTTCTTTCCTCCATTCTTCTTCTTGAATTGAGCTCGAAAATGATCGGCAGCTTCTTCCTTTCTATATATTGATATAAGCCTTGATTTTTCTTGAGCACAAGAGGTCCAAAATTATTTGAACAAGGAGATTCTTCCTCAAGCATTTATACCGCTAGCAAAATCATCTCATGATCTAGGTAGTCCATTAAGTATTGTGGAGTGACAAGTTCATTTTGAGAGATAAGCCATTACTGCTTGAATTTGGTTTCTTATTTGAGAGAATATTACAAATTATGAAGCCACAATGTCATAAATTCTCATTCTTACATCACGTCTCATTCTTCAAGCTCATGGCTTCATCTAACATTTTTGACGATAAATATATTAGTTATGGCATCCTACATCTTCTCGAAGTATCAAGTTTCACAATATAGGGGATTAAATGATCTCTAATGGGATCCATAATAAGACTCATGGTAGTGGATGTCATCCTCTTTGAACTTATTTTTTCTTGCAGTATATTCTAGTTCTACACCCTTTCCTATCACAATATCCAAAACATTGTTCTTTACAATAATAAGATCAAATCCTAGTTTTCAAGCCTGGGAATTTTAGTGCTCCTTCTTAACTTGTCTCTACCTTTCATAGAGAAATACATGAACAAATATCAACAAGAAGAACCTCAACAATAGTTATCTCAATGTAGGGTTTCTTAAAGAGTGATTTAATATCCCCTTGTTTACCAAAGCTATGATACCATGTTGTTTTTTCAAGTGCAATAGATAGTAGCACAATATTTTTGAAAACTCGATATTTACTTCTAATGTTGTTGATCTTCTTTTAATTCTTCAAATCTATCATTAAACTATACTTCATAAATTAAACTAAAGAAAAGTAGTAGAATAATAGAGATCACAATGCACAAATGACAACACATGATTTTCCCTAGGAAAACCCATTAAGGGGAAAACCTTAAAAACAGCTTCAATAGATAAATTCTTCTATTCAACAAGAGACACACCTAAAACATCTAGTCATCAATTAGGTCAAAATGACCTTCAAAAAATATTTGATCGAGCCTAGTCAAACCCTCCAAGTCAAGCCTTCCAATATGATCCGTCAAATTTACCTTTTCATCGCCCTAGGCCAAAATTAAACCTTCTTGTTTTGCGTAAACCTAATTTTGGTTCCCCAATTGCCCAAACATTTAGGCACCTACAAATAAACTTCCTTAAAAATTTGTGAACTATGAGAGAGAGAGAGAGAGATGACTCAAAATGTTATTTTTTTTTGAATCTAGCATGAAGAACATGCTTTACAATAAAATCAATATAAACACATCAAGGGCCAAAATATACATTATGAAGACCGACCATAGTTACAAAATTCAATAGAAGAGACCACATAATCCATTTCTAATAGAAAATATTTATAGTTTATAATTTATATATGAGGTGGGATGTGTCATGCTTGTGACCATGTTTTTTGGATACCATGGTTTACATCGCATCTACGAATGTTGTTAAGAATGTTGAGGACATAATTAGCTGTTGTTGAAGTAGATTGCTTTCACACTCGGGGGCATCTCTAATAGAATATGGAAACTTGAAAGGTTGATACATATGCTCCCATGTACTAGTAACAACTAAGTGTTAATGGAACTATTGATAGAGGTATCGATATGGTATATGGGTCTTCGACCAAACTCGAAAATTGGAAACTATCATAAAGTATGATACTTCTAATGTGAAAAAATGTCATGTCGAACATTAGGGTGTCAATGAAGTAAAAATGGGAAAAATGATGAATCCCATTTTTGCATTAGAGGTCCACACTAAATGTGAGTAATGACTCAAGATAGTACTTTCCCCGGAAAGTATGAGTGTACGCCGACAGAAGGTAAGACTGCCTAGAAAAGAGGACTTCCAAGAAATCTAATTGAGACTTTGACATAAATAGAGAACCATGAAGCAGACAAAGGCATGGTGATTTAGGTTGAAATAAGCTGAAATGGAGACTATTAAATTTCCAAGGTTGGAGCACTTTCATGAAAAGCCACAACTTTAAAATAAACCGAGATAGAAAGTACTCAAGCTCAGGATGACATCTAGGGGGTGATAGCTAGTTTCTTACCTTGGGTGAGTTTGGTTTGCAACGATATACTATTTTTAAGAAGTGGTGGAGGGACATGACATGAAATCGATATCGAGTAGATGTGGTAAGGTGACCAGGCTCCAACCATGGTGACTTGGTGGACAACCATTATGTACTAGATACGAAAATGAATGAGATTATTGCTTCCAAAAAGAATCTTTGTATACTTACCAAAAGAATGTAAAGATGGCTTGGGATTTCCAAATGAAAGAGATAAAGTTCCCCAATGTGTGGTAGCCTATGTTATGGTGTAGAGGAATGATGCAATGTCCCTTTCCAAGAATATCAATTCACTTGCTCATTTTCACTTAGAGAGAAAAGAAACATCAAAAAGTGAAATGAATAATTAAATTAAAGGGGGTGTATAAAGAGAAAATTCATGACTATTTGATGACCCATCGTATTTACTATGGTAGCTTCTGAATGACCCATGGTATTTAGAGGTGGGAAACTATAAAATAAAGATGAGAGTTCATTCATATCATGATTAAGTATTGATATTTTGATAATTGTTCTGAGAGCTCAAGAAGCTTAGTGTGAGATGTGAGAAACTCTTATTTCCTGCATTTAGTGTTGGCATATACACCCTAGCTAGTGGCAAGCTTGGTTTTAACATTTGTAAATCCGCCTCTAGTTAATCATTTGATTTTGCATAAGAGGTTTAACTATTCAAGGAGGCCAAATTTCTAGGCTCAAGAGAAGGTCGAATCGACTCAATTTGGGAGGTTGAATTTCCAATATTTCCACCTGATGAACCGTATGAGCCAAAGAATTTAGGTATCAAACATATATCTACTTTTATCCTCATAATATTTCCCTCCAACAATTTTTAATAATATTATTGGGGTTTATGCAAAGAATTGTGTGTAATTTTTGTGTTTGTGTGTCACATTTTATTAATATTTTGGGAAAATAGTCAGTGTGTAACCCTACACAAATGTAAGGAGGTAGTTGCGTACAACTCCTACACACAAATGTATGAGGTATAGTTGTGTGGATCAACACAATCAAGGATGTACAATTATGGTGGCAAACATTGAATTTTTGCTTATTTTTTCTTTTTGACCGACTCTCTTTCCATGTAGACAAGATTGAGTGCTTCTCCACTCAGGAGTGTGAATATGCAACGATTTGGGTTGGAGTGCAAGATAGACTAGAGACATGGTTGCTTCTTTCCGTGTGGGGGATTTTGAAGTACATTGATTTCCCCCTAATTCAATCTATGGTGAACTCTGTGACTTCTCTAAGTGGTTTCCATGGTAGCCGCAAAGTGAGGAAAAATCATGGAAGGATTAATAATCATCAGAAGTGACTATCCAAATATCTATAGCCCTATTTAGGACACCAAGTATTGGAAAACATATTTTTATGTTTAAACATTATAGGATTTCAAAGAGAGATAGTTGAATTGGTGATGGTTAAGATATGAATTCTTTAAAGTATGTGCTTTGAGGTTCAAATCCCTTTCTATTAACTCATTGACTCATGCTTGGGGATGTATCCTTTGCCCACCTAGAGGTTATAGTGATAGTAGTTAGAATTAACTCTCATGTCATGAGAGTACAAGCATGACCCAATTTTCAATTCCTCTAAATACGAAAAAATAAATATAAAGGCAAACAAACAAATATTTATGGTCCATTATTCGAGGAAGACAAATCATTTCTCAAAGGTAAAACAAACCATTTAAATGTTTTAAATTTTAAACTTTTAGATGAAAAAAATGAATATTCTCTTCAAACATTTTACTTAATGGTAAATAATTTGAATTTAAAATAATTTAACACATATTATATTAATGATAAAATTAACTACATCATACTTTGGCACAACCAATGAGAATCTCAAAGTGCAAAGTGCACTTTCTTGAATGACAAGGTCCATGTTACAATTAAAGTGCAAAGCTAAACCCTTCGTGAAATGGCATGGTCCATGTTATAGCTAGAGCATGGGAAATGACTTATGGTCATAAAAGGTAAATATAATTATATTATTAACCTTAGTTCTTATAGTCACATTAAAAAAAAGAATTATATGCTAGATGAAGTATAATTAATTTTGGATAATATCTAGTATAGGCTATAGAGTTTGTCTAAGAAAGGCTCAAATAGTATTTTTAGAAATTCTTTGTATAAGAAATGTTAAAAATGCATTTTTTTATTTTATATTAAAACATGTAAGTGTGTAGTGGTAAAAATCAACAAATGTGAAAATATAATCACTATAAAAATATTAGTACAAATATAAATCATTATAAAATAATATTACTTCTCTTTTCTATTAGTATTAGTTCAAATCATTTGCTTATTCATTCCCACTTTCAATATTTTTTCATTAATTTTAATTATCAATGTAAATTTGTCTCAAATTTAATTAATATGAAAAATTATTAAAAAATATAAAAGAAACCATACAAATTTCTTAATAAAATAATATTATAAAAAAAAAAAAAAAATAATATGAAAACAAAATAATAACAGAAACAGCTTTAGAAAATATCATTGTTTTTTAATAAGAAATATTATATAAAAATTAAAATATTATACAAAGTTAAAAATATTATAAAAATGCAAAATGTATCATAACATCAATGACATCACTTATAAAAATATAGAGTAAATAAGAAAATTAACTACTAATTATAAAAATCAAATGATATATAAACTTGAAAATTAAATCTAAATAATTATGTTATACAAACCATTTGGATATACAAACACACAATATTTGATAACATTTTATATAAGAAAGATGTCCATTATATATATATTTCAACTCGAAGAAATGTGTGTAGAATAGTTTAGAATAGCTTTAAGGTATAAATGGTCTTGTTCACTATTGACCAACCAAACTTCCTCACCTATTCACGGACTATATCCATAACCGATATCCAAAACATATATACAAACCTTAAAAAAAAAAATACAAAGGAATTATAATATTTAAACCTAAAACTATATATCCAAAATATATATACAAACCCAAAAAATATGAAGGAATGTATCATTGGTTACCTAAAACTAATATCCAAATATAATATACAAACCTTAAAAAAAAAGAATATGAAGGAATGTAATGTTTTAAGCTAATTTATATTTATGTAATTTGTGATAATAAACATGGTGAAGCTAATAAAGATGACTGACCTAGACAAACATAGTGAACTCAGACTTGTTGCCTGGAATTAGTCTCTTATTTATTGTTTCTTATCAATCCTAGTCAATCCACGATATCCGAATCATATCTCCATAATAATCATATTCATAATCCTCGTCTCTTTCCAGCTTTAGGATCTTAATCTCAGTTAATCATCATCAGATAATAATCATCACCGCGATCACAATATTCATCTCCTCTTAGCGCAGTACCAAATTATTGAGAGTTGATTTCTCCTTTCCCCATACCAAGGATTCTCAAATAACACACTGCTTGGCCGATAACTATACCGCAATGAAATACACGTTGGCTCCGAGTCCGTTCTTCTAGTCCCTTCCGTATAAAACAGACTATTTGACGAAAAATAAGACACTGATACTTTTCCTTCCGCCTAACAAATTTATGGCCTCATCTCCTATCCCACAAAGACCTTAAAATTCTAACTCCGTGTCGTTATGGTCTCCAATACTTTTTGAGCTTCACCCGTATCACCGTTTTTATAGATCATCCCGCACTTACTATATTTCTCGATATTTAATTTACTACCTCAATATGACTCATGATTTCATTCATTTCTCTATCATTAATAAATTCCTCTGTATTCGTTCGGAAAACCTAGAAAACGAAGGTCCTTACGAATCCGGGATAGTCTTGACTCAAAATTTCAAGTTGAACCTTTGCTATATCTTTCCGGAATTTTTCGTAGATTGAGCCCTTAGCTTGGCCATGATCTTCACAATGTTCAAGAGTTTTAAGTTTCATTCTTTCCGACATTTCAATTTTCTCGCATTATTACATGAATTTTGCTTATGCAATGATTTTTAGTGCTCTAAATATTTTGTTCCCTTTAACTTTGCTATGTCCTAGAGCTTATAGTTTGTCCGAAATTTTTTATGTTAAACTTGTTTTTGGTGTCACTGTTGCTCAGATCAAGAAAGGATGGCTACTGTGGTGATCTGTATCAATGCTCTACTCCAATCCCACTGTAAACAATGGTGCCTTAATCGAAATAATGCAGTACTTAAATTATTATCATAACAAACTAAATAAAATATTAATAACCCTAATCAACCAGTTAGGTCATTCACCTCAGAATAACATTAACATATATATTCGCTTTTATGAACATAATTTTTCTTCTCCCCTTTTCCTACCTACCCATTACTATGAACCATGGAAGTCCACACACAGCACCACATGTGAAAGTCCATAAATATAACATCAACCCTAATTTTATTTCATAATTGAGCATTATGAATGGAGTTGTTTCATGTCATAAAAAGAACATGGAGTACACAACTATCTCCGTAATGGGAAACTGCTTTAATATGAGATGATTATTTTATCAAATGTAATGATATTTTAATTTTTAATTTTAATTTAAAAATTATGATTACTAAAATTTAAATCTAAAAATCCTAAAAAATCACTTAGGAGAAAAATATGTTATTTTTAATTATTAAACTCACTAAAATTATACATATATAAAATAAAATAAAATGATAAAAATATACATACACCTGAGATACATTTTACCTATTAAACTTATAGATTAAATGTAGACGGAAAGTCACTAATGCTTTTATTTTTTACTGTGATTTACGTAGTCACACATTTTTAATTAGAATATTCTGCTACCTTTTATGTCGATGTGGTAAATTGATTGTAATTTTTGAATTCAAAGATTTCTTGGGTCTATGGATATGATAGGTTATTTAAAAGGTTGGTTCTTAATAATGATTTTAATGATGAAGTATATGTATTTATTTTTATTATATAATGAAAATATATTTTAAAATACTTCAGTTTTGGAAGATGTTTGCTTTTATAACAAATGCATTACTTTTTTGCAATGTTGAATATGTAGGCAGGGGTGTAGATACTTATTTAGTATTGTTGGCGTATTGGTCTCCAATGATTATTTTGTGCATCGTGAGAGTGAACATGGCAAGCGCCATGGTATACTGACTCTTGGTTTTTGTATTAAATGGATTAGGATTTTTGTAATGCTTGAATATGTCGTTGGTGTGTTGAGTAATTTATTTAGTATTTTTAATAAAATATTGGTTCAATACTCTAACCCATTGGGTGCATAATGAGTAGCCATGGAAAGCGCCTATGGGATGCCGAATTCTCTTCAAGAATGCGTAACATGAAATTTTCCGATTTTGGCTTCAAGCCATTAAATAGAAGCATTTATCAATGGATCTTATCCTGAATTGTGTGAACAAAAAAAAGACATCTTCCACTAGGGTGAGTTTGAAAGCTTATGTAAGGGAGACACCTTCCTAAAGTAGTCAATATAAAATATGAAATAAATAAAAATAAAATCGAGAACTATCCAAATATGATGGACTTCTGTGCCTTACTATGCAAAAACTACAACATTTCACCAACTAAAGAGCATTGGTTTGAGATCCTAATAGGAATGGTAGTCAAGGGATACACTTAGTTAGGAGCAAAGGGTTTATTTATGGTGGTTTTTTCAAATTTAGAAAATAAACATGGTATTCGAGAATGGTTTTTATTTTTTCAATAATGTAGGGCTATTCATGAAATTTTGCAAAAAAAGGTACAACTCACATAAAGAAAATTCCTAGAGGCCTTAAAATTTGGGTTCCCCTATTTTCTTCGTGTAAAGAATTTTAAGGAAGTGAAGTCTTAAAGAAAATGAAACACTACATTTTTGGAGACTTCGTGTACGATTGAACTAACTAAGCATGTACACTACATACCCCATATGCCAGGATATCTGTGGTATATGAATATCTCCAAAACCATTGTATTAATCAATCGAATTCTCCTACCATGATGAAGTTTGGAAATAATATTTATAATATGAGCTTGTACTATTTAGATGTCACAAGTGCCATGAATACTGTCATCTCTTCTGGGATTTTTCCCCAGGAAGCTCAAAAAGGAAACAAAAAGAAAATCCTCAACAAAAAATGTGGATCATGAGGGTTTTCAAATAGTCCTACTTCCTCGACAGAAAATCCCTGCGGCACAAATTGTTGAGTAGAAATTGTGGCAACACTGCAGGAGCCTCTTCAATACAAAAACCATTTTGAGGCATTAACTCTGAGAAGAGCGAGAAATTCCAAATTACAATAACTTCTAGAATGTATCAAGAGAAAGGAAATGAAATCAGAGATGCAATCTCATAAAAGAAAAGTTCCTAAGAAGTCCACAAAGAATGCACCAAATGAGGGAATCAATAATCCAGATGTGGTTGGGAACAAGGAAATGCCGATGTGATCGGAAGACATGGATATGGATGAAATAACACTCTTAGACTTTATTGAAGAATGGAAAAGTAGGGACCTATGAAAGATACTAGAACAAAAAAGGGGCGTTTAGACCCACTTTAGACCAACATATTTGTGGTTAAAAAATAAATGAAATGCAACTTTAAAGGAAGACATCTCCATTCATAAGTCTTAGCATAAAAAAAAAAGTCAAAGATTTTCCCAAACATGCAAAGGAAGACAAAAAAAGAAAAAAGAAAAAAGAAAAAAAGATAAGAAGAAAAGAAAAAATGAGTTAATACTAGAGATGGGGGATGCACTGTTAATTCAAGAAAAATGGCTTTCTTAATAGAGGTTTTTCCTCTACCCAACATCGTTCCTAATGAAGACAATTTCTGGGAATATAAGAGCATTAACTCCTCGACACAAACAAAGGATTCTCAAAAAGAGAATCTCTCGTGAATACCTACAATAGTAATGTTACAGGAGATTAAATGTGACATTGATAAAATCGCTTCATAGCTCGCTTTCATTCTTGAGAATGTCAAAATCATAGCAATAGATGTCAGAAATCAGGGGACTATTACCAGAATCCAAATGAAGTGGAATTTATAGATTGAATGCCTACCCAACATCCTTCTATATACTATTATAAAATCATGTGGAGCATCAAATTTATCATACCTCAAGAGAGTATCTGTAACCTCACAATGCAAAAAAATTCTTTTTTATTTTCTAATTTTAAAAAGTGTTTAATATAATTGATTAGGATTTAAAATAAATGAAATGTTTTCTTTTCTTTTTTTATATACACTAAATATCTATCTCATAAAAATTAAATGTAAACATTTTATGTATTATTTAATATGAATAACTTTTAAATTTTTTTTTAAATATCAGTGTTCATATTAAACATTAAAAAAATTATTTTTTTAACATTTATGAATAAAATAATACACTTTTATATAAATATATCTGTGATATTTTTTTTAATTAATATTTTTAAAATTTCATTGTTCAACTATACATATTAAGTGAGATAAATATATATATATATATATATATATATATATATATATATAATTCTCACCTATTGAGTTAAAAGAGAGTGGATTAATTGATTTATGTGAACTTAATCCTCATCAAACTAATGAAAAATATTGAAAAATGTCAATCCATACAAATTCTTGTTACCACATTAAAATATAATTTATAAATTTCTCTCCATTAATATATTTTAGCTAATTATAATAAAATAACAAAATATTAAAAGTTAAAAAATTAATTATATATTTAAATCAAGTTGACATCTAACCACAAAATCACCACCCAGTCTAGGTGTACAATTGATCCGAGGACAAATCTCATACCCAGTCTCAGTGTACAATTGATCCGAGGACAAATCTCATCATCCAGTCTCGGCGTACAGTTGGACCGAGGACAACCTCATCATCCAGTCTCTGTCTACAAATGACATATGCTCCAGTCTTAAAATGTTAGAGCTATAACCTCCATCAAGAACTAAACCAAAAAAGCTAATGTAGAAGCCAGTTCCAAGAGGCAAAAGTTGACTGCTCACTTCAATAGATTCCAGTTCCAAGCCCCAAAGGTTTTCCATTTAATGAAATATTTGGAGACCGAAAACCTTCGAAATGAAGAGCTATTGATTCCTTCTCGAATCTAGAAATATAACCAAAAGATGACACAAATAAAGCCAAATGGGTGGAACAGTCTGTCACCAATTATAGACCAGTTGCTCCTGTAAATTTCCACGGTATTAATGTGAAGAATGGGTCCGGATTCCCTTTATATCTATATCGATCGGGAGCTTTCAAGGATATTGAGCTATTCAGTATCTGCAGTAATATTACTGGAGAGGGGCATGCCCACTGACCCCTAAAATGGGCGAAAATTTGGAGGGACTGAGATGAAAATTCTTGACAGAAGGGTGCCAGATGGCCATACTTCTGGAACTAAACCCTGTATCTTATTCTTCTTCATTAATATGTTTCTGGAGTTTTTAAACCCGGAGGATTTTCTCCAGTTCGCCTCTGTAAGCACTTCTCCGTTAATAGTTGAATCTCTATAAAGGATTTAGTACTCAGGCGCAAAAGTTTTTGTTGAGCACAGAGTTGTCAAAGGGAAAATACACATGGTGGTGGACAACATTAGCAAGGCCTGTCGAGGAAAGAGGATGGGGTTCTTCGATACATCGCCGCACAAGGCATTGATTATCAAAAACATGTGGAGGGCAGTGTCCGGAAATGGTGTCTGGTTACCCATCATAAAGGATCAATAATATATGTATGGCCAAAAATTTTCCACTTCGAAAAGCAACGGAGCGAGCCAGAAGAAATTATATACATGGAGAAACATGATGAACATTTTACAATGGTTAAGTTTTATGAGAGGGGAGGCTGAAAATGGTTTCAAGATTAAATTGGTCAGATACTATCATGGGGATGAACAGTACCACACTGGACTCAAGGTGTCTGAACTTCATTCACAACAAAGACATTGTTCTCCTACATCAGATCTATCATTCACGCGCACAAAACATCGATCAACAACATTGGAGTAGCCTATAGAGTAGGATTGCCTGAGAAACTTCAGTATATGGGAGAGATACACAATTGCTACGGCCCACAGTCACTCTTATGATAAGGTGGATCATAAATAAAAAAAATCAACGATGATCAAAGATATATATCTAAAGCTGCTAAGAAACGAGAGGGTTTTTAATTGTCACAAGGGGTTATAGCTATTTGGAAATGGAATCTTCCAACAAAATAAAATGCTTTAGCTGTATTGGCTGCAATATGACCATATTCTGACTTAAACAACCTAAAAACGTGGCTGGGTCTAGAGATATGTCCTCTATGCATGAGTGGCCATAGTATATGATCATTTTGCTTATCAACTGTACATATTCAAGGCTGATTTGGGATGGTGTTCTGAGGAAATGAAGCTTCCCAATGGAATAAATCAAACTTTTGTTTTAATATGGGTTCAAATCAAGACAATAAAATTCAGAACTCTCTGTTATATATCATTTAGATAATATGTATGGTGCAGGAACACAAGTATATTTGAGCACACAAGTATATTTACAGAAAAAAGGCTAGGGGAAGACATTATAAAGACTAGCATATTTCAAATGAAATTGGGACTATGGGAAAGATAAAATGATACCTTTGATATAACTTTATAGACATCAAGAGTTTCTGATCAGATTTTTTTTATGGAGCAAGCAACAAGAGGAAATGTGGGTGTGTAACAGTCATAGTCATTGAGCCTAGTAACTTCTTTCATTTCTGGTGGGAAGGAGGCAAGCCTTCAAACAACAAAGCAGAGATCACAACATTATGGTGAGTGTCTTAATCGCTGCAAAATGGCTTATATTAGGTAAGTTCATTTCTGGTGGGAAGGAGGCAAGGGTTTAAACAACAAAGCAGAGATCACAACATTATAGGGAGTTTTAATTGCTGCAAAATGGCTTATATTAGATAAGTTCATTTCTGGTGAGAAGGAGGCAAAAGTTCAAACAACAAAGCAGAGATCACAATATTATGGGGAATCCTAATCCCTGCAAAATAGTTAATATTAGATAAGTTACAAGTATACGAAGACGCAAAATGTATCATTGATTGGGCAAAGTAGCATACAAATTTCAATTCCCCATATTAACAAACTGCATAAAAAAACTTAGAAATCTGGTAAGTATCAAGGAACAAAACTGGACTGCAGACCTATTATCAAAGCGTGAGCGTGGTATTACGAAGGAAACTGGTAAGTTTTTCTTCTCAATCTTTAAGCATGGTGTTATGGTTAATGGTGGAAGCATTAACTATTCATAGTAGACAATTTCAACATAGAGGCTTATGTTTTTTTGATATAAGATGTAAGGTTTCTCTCTAATGATGGGGCAAGTAGCATTTTGGCTTAAGTATTTTGATATAAGACGTAAGGTTTTTCTGGAGTGATGGGGTAAGTAGACGCTATTGTATAAAGCAAAAAGTAAGGTATTAAAAAGAATCAAAATGTTAGAACCGAAATGCAGATAAGTTTTTGGAAACACCTAAAGAGGAAGGGTATAGCAGGTAAGATAGGTAAGGTGTTAAAAAGAATCAAAATGTAAGAACCAAAATGCAGATAATTTTTTGGAAACACATAAAGAGGAAGGGTATAGCAGGTAAGATAGATAAAGATAATAGATAAATGAAAAAATGAACACAGTCATATGTACCATCTTTTTTTTTATATAATATAAAAATAGCTTTTTTTAAATCTCTGAAAAAAGAGAAACTTTAGCAATACAAATAGACATCACAGCAGTTTGATCCATGAAAACAGAACATAAGATGACAAAAAGTGAGGCTGGAAAACTGTAAGTGATAGCACAAGAATTTCTGGATTGAATTTGCAAATGTTCAGATCAGTGTTCAAAGACAAAAGAAAACTAACTTTTGGGTAAACCAGAATGCTTTCTCACTATCAGCCATTAACAGGACACCGATCCAGTAAGAATTTTGTTACTGAGCAGAGGCTTACGAGACATGCCTTTTGGATAAGGGTATAGGAGCACTCTTCCCATTTTCTATTCTCTGATGGTAGTATAATACCATTTTTCCTATCTTTTATTCTCGGATCTGTTCAATTAGTTTCTGTTTCTATCGAGTTGCAGGGCTACAATAGACTTCTGACTCCATGAACAATATTTATGTACACGAGACACGATTGTCTGCCTTTAGCAATTTTCTGGTGAATATCATTAATAGTATGATGTATAGTTCAGTTGTTAGTTGTTGGTTTTTGTGGGGGGTATGGTCTAATCAGGTTATTGGGCTATCTCTAAGAATGGAAACAGGGATAAAAACTGTTTCATAACATTTTATTTAGCTTTGTACAATTTTGGTAATATTATGGGAAATATGGGTGTCTCGTTCTTTTATTTATCATCCAGGCTTACACTTAATTTCACTAAAAACCAGAAAAAAAAGAAAAAACATTAAAAATCAAGAAAAAAAAAAACATTCACAATCTTGGAGTGGAAGATAATTTCTATATGTATGTTATTAGAGAGTTAGAGTTGGTGTTTTCCAATACTTCCTTCTCCAATAATCTAGTTATAACAATAAGTTGTAAGCTCATTTAGAGATTTGTATATACCTAATGTTATAGTTATTTTTAAAGAAGAAAATTATTCCTAAGTGTATTTTGTTAGGATTGTTTTCCAGACTTCTTCCTTTTCCAATAATTTAATTATAATAAGATGTAAACTCATACAAAATTTTGTATCTACATACAGTCATAATTATCTTTAACTAATATTGAGCTTCACTGTTATATAAGAAAGGTGTTCTGTGTTATATGTATTATTACAATTCACTGTTATATAAGAAAGGTGTTCTGTGTTATATCTATTATTACAACACTATTAATAGTAAAATACTATGAGATATATCAATTGTAAATTTAACAATTATATTTACTATAAAATCATATTAGAGAAACATCTTACATACCTCAGTCTTCAAACAAGTTCAGAAAAATGAATTATTGTTTTTTAATAAAATATATTAGATAAAATTAAAATATTATATAAACGATTATACAAAACTAAAATATTATAAAATTGCATTGTAACATATGTGACATCACTTATGAAAATAGAGAGAAGCAAATAAGAAGTCTTGGAAAGAAAGATGAAACTTGAAAATTAACTATATGTACTATTACAACACTATTAATAGTAAAATACTATCAGATATATCAATTGTAAATTTAACAATTATATTTACTATAAAATCATACTAGAGTAACATCTTACATACCTCAGCCTTCAGACAAGTTTAGAAAATTGAATTATTGTTTTTTAATAAAAGATATTAGATAAAATTAAAATATTATATAAACGATTATACAAAACTAAAATATTATAAAATTGCATTGTAACATATGTGACGTCACTTATGAAAATATAGAGAAACAAATAAGAAGCCTTGGAAAGAAAGATGAAACTTGAAAATTAACTAAAAATAAATTATAAAAGCAAATACATATATAAAACAAGCAGAATATTTGATAGCATTTTATATAGAGGTTGATGTCCACTATATATATTTCAACTGAAGATTTTTGAGAAATAAATAGTCTTTTTAATAATTGGATCACAAAATCTATGCAAACCAAATCTACTCACTTAACCATTAAACCACATCCATAAAACTGATATCCAACCTATATATACAAACCTATAAAAAAAATATGAAGGAATGTAATGTTTTAAGCTACCTTATATTTATGACATCAGATGGACAAACATGGTGAACCTAAACCAACATGGTGAAGCTAATAAAGACATGGTTTAGCTAATAAAGATGACCGACCTAGACAAACACAGTGAACCTGCACAAACCAGACTTGCTGCAAGAAATGCAGTCTCTTACTTTGACTGTTTCTTAGTGTGACTGTTTCTTATTAATACTAGTCAATCCATTGACAATGTGAACTTGTATCTTCATAATAATCATATTCATAATCCTCGTCTCTTCTGAAAGCATCTGGATCAGAATCATGAAGGGAATCATCATCAGGATAATAATCATCACCGCGATCCCAATATTCATCACTCTCGATACAGAGTACCAAATTATTGTGGAGCTGATTTTTCCTTTCCCCATACCGAGGATTCTGCTGGCTGCTGACTGTCATTGATGAATCTGGTAATACAGCTGGAAAGACCTGTTGGTCCATCTGTTCTTCTAGTCCTTCTAGATAGAACGAGACTATTTGCAGATTTGTGTGTAAACAAGGCACTGGATACTGTCCTTCAGACTGTAACAAATTCATGCCCTGATCTCCGAACCCTAATAAAGATCTTAAATCTTTAACCTGTGCTGTTATGGCCTCCAATACTTCTTCAGCTTCATCTGTATTTACCATTCTATATATCAACCCAGTACTTATCATATTTCTTGATATTTCATTTACTACTCTCAGTATGACTCTGTGATTGTTATCTATTTCTCCTCCATTAAGAAATTCCTCTATATTTGTCTCTGGAAAATCGTAAGGACTCTTGACCAGATTTCCAGTTGAACCTTTGCTATATCTTCTGAATTCTGCAGTTTGAGCCCTTCAACTCGGTCATGATCTTCAGTAATGCTCAGCATGTTTTGTTTGATTCCTTCTGACATTTCAATTTTCTCAGTGCTATTCTTGAATTCTTCTTGGCTGTAGAAATGATTTCTTAGTGCTTTCAAGTATTCTGTTCCCTTTAACTCTGCTATGTCCTGGAGCTTATAGTCTATCTGAAAAATTTTATGTTAAACTTGTCTTTGTTGCTGTTGTTACTGTGATCAGTAAAAGATGGCTACTATGTGATGTAGCTGTTACTGCTAACTGATTCAGGGATCAATTCTCTGCTCCAATCCTAAATGCAAAATTAAACGGTGCTCCCAATCTGAAATAATGCAGGTCCTTAAAATATTACTGCTCCCGAATCCTCACAACAGCTAACGATACTGGTGTACAAATAAGTCAAACTGAGGTAAATCTTCCTTCGATAGTTTATACTCATGCTCTACTCAAATTGTTACTGTATTTAGCAGATATCTGTCAAAAGCGAAACCGATACAATTACTTTAGACCTAATACCAGCGGTTACAAAGTGTTATGCAGAAATGAGATAGATACATAAACTCATAACAAGATGATGTGCATAAAAATTTTGTCAATATGTTTATGTATTTTGGGATTCCTGAGGCCACATTTCCTGTATTAACCAATATCTCATAAATCTCTAATCTTAAGGGTAGTCTAGGAGAGTCGAAGGCACGACGGAGGGTTCAAGAGCCATAGGCCGAACTAGCAGGTGTCGAGACTCGAAGGTGCGACGAGGGGTTCGAGAGTCGCAGGCTCATGTAGCACAGGTTGAGAGTCGAAGGCGCAGTGGAGGGTTCGAGAGCAGGAGGCCGAAGTAGCAGGGGTCGAGAGTCAAAGGCACACCAAGTAATGGAATGAATGGAATATATGAATGGTTTAAATAATAGGACACAGTCTGAGCACCGGTATATCGTAATACAAGGGGATTTCACAATAATAGGTGGCGGCGATGGAGGTTGTCCTATGAGAGGTGGGAGTGTCGCGGGCAGCGCAGTAGCCAGGAAAACTGCAGACGAAATAGTTCATACCCTTCTTCAATGCAATCTGGTCGTTTCCAGAGGTAAATAGTTTATTATTCCCTGAGGAGGTTGAAAGCTCTGTGCAGGGATGCCTGTGATTTTAATTCGGTAGATCAATGGAATGATTATGAGCTCGGAAATCTGGTTTTTGAAGTGGTTTTGAGGATACTTGAGCTGAAGGGACTCTCATTATATCTGCTTTTCTCTCCAAGTGAAGGGAAAGCCAAATCTGTTTTTGTTGTTGGTATCTGTTTGTTTTCAGGTATTACGCATTGCAGGGGTTTATCTTGGGTATATTTTCCCTCTGTATATAAAGATTCGAATGGAGCGACAAATGAATGTGAACACTCTATGAAGCTTTGGGGTGGAGATGCTGAGGCTTGAGGAGGAGGGGATGTTGGTGGTGCAGTTTCCTGTTATCTTAATATCTGTTTAAATGTTCAGTTTTAGTGAATGAAATGGTGGCACCTCCAATGGTAATAGCAGTAGCAGTTAGAACCGCCTAATAAGGGTGCTCATGTGATACGCTTTGAGGGAGAGACAGTGTGCTCATCATTGAAAGTGAGAAGGTTCTTAGTGTAAATTGGAGTGATCAGGGGGTGATTGATTTGCTTTCTGCGGTTTTGCTTTCCAAAGGGCCTTCATAGCCATGATTCGGGTCTTCTCTTATTATTTAGGAGAGTGGCCTTGATTTTTGTTGGGGAGGTTTCTCTCTGGTTTTTCCGGTCGTTTTTTTCCGGGCTGTTTTTGAATTTTGTCTCCGGGCACGCGCCGATTGTGCGATGTTCTTTTCGGTTATGATCTGGACTCATCGGCTGGAGCTGTCATTTGGAACCCTTTGGCTGTTCCATCTTGTAGGTACGTTTCTTCTGACTTGGGGTGATCACCGACATCCATAGTTACATTTTGGTTCTATGGGACTTTAATGATTATGGGATGAAGGGTCGTGTTCGCGTGGAGGGATGGCGACAGATCGTTAAGACTTTATTGGTTTGTTCTGACATCTTTAAAGTGATGGGCTTTAGCCTTACGAGGGTGGTTTATAGTTGTGGTACGTATCTATGCCCTTACAACTTTTTTTGAAGTCCCAGAATATATTGTTAGCGGGCCGGGAAGGACAAGGTGGAGTAGTTTTGCCTTCTAGCTTTTAGTGGGACCTTTGTTCTTTGGTGATTTTTGAAGGTTTTTATAGTTTTCAATTTACATTTAAGTATTAATCCATCGTTTTACATACCGTGGGATGGGACACTTGGAGGACTATATCGCCAGGGGTGAAGAGGAACCGTTGGCCCTATCTTTTCTTAGGGATTTGGGAGTGGCGAAAGGGGATGGGTCTTTGAAACATGGTACTCTTCTGAAGTTGCACACTTCGATAGCTACGGGCGATAATGGGAAGGGGTTATCCCACACAATTGAAGCAGATGTTTCAGAGGTGCTGCGAAGGAGTCGGTTTAGTGGAGGCGCATCGAAACCCATCAGACCAAGGGAGGGATGCAAGCTATTGAGCTTCGGCTCCGATGTCATGTGGGAGAGACTGGAGAGCCTTTCAACCGTGGACCTGATGGGATGGCTGCTTGGTCTGTGGGAGAAGAAGTTGGGTTATAGACCGGTTACCAGCAAGTTGGAACGGGGTTGGTTCTATTTCCACCTTTTGAAGGAAGCGGATCTTGTTGTAGTTATGGAAAAGACATGGGTTTATGGGAGGTGCTTTATGGCACTGCACAGGTGGGATATATCTTTTCATCCACGTCTCAAAGCCCCTATGAACCACCTTATATGGGTTAAGTTGAGGGGTCTCCCTCTGCGATTCTAGAGCCTGAAAGCTTTGCATGCAATTGGGGACATCATTGGCAAATGTCATTACGTGGACCCGAACTATTGTGGCGTTTTCGATAAACGGTGCGCCTGGCTTCTGGTGGAGGCCTCCTTTGCCGGAGGCTTGCCGACGGAAATAGAATTGCTATGGAACAGAGTCATCTATCAACAGTCTATCGACTATTGGAAAATGCCTTTTAGGTGTTTTTCCTGTAATGCTACGAGTCACCTTATCAAGAACTGCGCGAGGAGAAGAAGGGGGTTTTCGGAGGAGGGGTCAGGACCTGATAGTGGTTTACACGCTGCTGATTTTTGGACAGTGACCAAGGATCTGGGAAGGAAGCTCTCTTCTGCAGGACAGCAGGCCAACGTGGGTGACCGGGCTAATCCTGAGGTTCTGGCGAAGGAGCCGGGTAAGATTATTCCCGTTTCCCCTTTAATGGTTTCTAATGAAGTCGTTTTAAATTTTGCACCCTTTAAGCTCTTGTGTGGTGGCATGTTAGAGTTCATTGGGGTTTTGAATTCTGTCTGGGACATTCTCGAGGGGGGTTTGCCCTCTATTATTCCAAAGGGCCGAAGGAACATTATGGGGCAATTGGAGAGTCTAATGGAGCCGAGCTCCTCGGAAAACGACTCTGAGCCCCCCTTCCCGTCATGCCCTCCTCCCCTTGTACCTAGTCCTGATGTTAGGGTGTCTGTTTCTCATTTTCCGAATTCGGTGTCTCCCAATGGGAGATTGGAGGAACCTTTTTCCCCAAAGAACTCTATTGGAAGCGACATTGAAGCCCTATTGGAGGGGGAGGACTCCATACTGTGTCCGCTAACAGTGGTTGAGGGTCATCAGTCTTCTCCTAAGATCACGATTAGTCCTTAGTCGTGTTCAAATGTAACAACTAAGAGAGGTAAGAGCTTCCTGAAGCGGAAGAAGAAGACGGTGGCGGTATCAGACTTGGCTGATATCTTCCCTGCAAGTTAGTTTAGGGACGTTCCTGTATCCCTAGCCATAAACCGGGTCCTTGGAGCATTGACTTTTGATATTTCGTCGTCATTATGAAATTAATCTCTCTCAATTTAAGGGGAATGGGGGGAAGGGAAAAAAATTTATTTATGAAGAATTTATTTCATTTATGCAATCCGAATTTTATATTTATTCAAGAGACTATGCATCTGGTTGATAGTTCTATCTTATATTTTCGTGCTATCTATCCAGATTGGCACATTGTTGCTACTGATGCGGTGGGACACTCTGGAGGGCTGGTGGCTCTTTGGGATCCCAACTGGGCGTCCTTGAGAGCTTTTACCTACTTTGGAGGCATCCTACTCTTGGGTCAGTACAGGGGTTTCTGGGGAAAAATAAATCTCATAAATGTCTATGCTCCTTATTTAGATAGGTTAAGTTTCTGGCAGAAAATGGATGAGAGTGGAGTCTTGATGATTCAAAACTCGCTAATAGTAGGCGACTTAAACTGTGTCCTAAATGATAATGAAATCTGGGGTTCACATCGCAGAAAGGATCAGCTGGGGGAACCCATAAAGAACATTTTTAAGGATGCAGGGATGAGCGAAATTAAATTTGAAGAAAATTGTCCATCCTGGCTAAATGGTAGGAAAGAAGAGGATTTCATTGGAAGATTTTTGGACTGCTTTATGATATGTAATGGATTGTGACCTCATTTGGAGAAGATGGGAGCAAAGGTTGAGGATTTGACGGTGTCGGATCACAGACCGATCACCCTACAATGGACTTTTGAGAAAAGAATAGGAGGCTTTCCATTTAAGTTCAACAGAACTTGGTTGGGCATAGAATCGTTTACTAAGATGATAAAGAATTACCTAAGAGCCAATAAAAGACCAGAAGAGATGCCAGCGATGCATTACTTACCTATGACGCTGAGGCATTTAAAAACGCTGGTTAAATCATGGAAATGGATATATAAAAAAAAACATGAAAGACGGGATTATCGAAATCAGGAGGGAAAGAGTAAAATTTTTAAAGAACATCGGGGAGGGATGTCAATTAGCAAACCACTGGGAGAATTTGAAGAATTTGGAGGAAGAATACAGGAAATTCCTCCTCGAGGAAGAACAGGATTGGAGACTTAAGAGTAGGGCAACTTGGCTTCAATGCGGAGACAAAAACACAATTTTTTTCCATAAAGTGGCAAACGGGAGAAGAGGAGTTAATACAATCTGGGAGATGGATTAGAATGGTGATATTGTTTACAAGACAAAGGAGATTAAGAAGGCAGCGATTGATTATCTCAGTGCTCTTTACAAGGAACATGACTTCAGAGATATTACTCTCCAAATGAAATATACAGAGGTGTTTCTGGTTATGTTTGACCAAGATGCTCTATCACATTTGAAGAAGAGGGTTAGCTCTGAAGAAATAAAAGACATCTTAAATTCCTTTGCGATCGATAAGAGCCCGAGCTGGATGGCTAGACCCCAGACTTTTTCCTGCATTTTTTTGAGGATCTCTCTACTGACTCAGTGAAGATGGTGGAAGAAATTAAACTTTCTGGGTATATGCCGAGAGCAATTAACACTACTTTCCTTGTGTTGATTCCAAAAAAAAGGGGAATATTTCCTTTGAGGATTATCATCCCATTTCCCTTTGCAACACTCTTTATAAGCTCAATTCAAAGATTATTGCAAAATGTATGAAGGGAGTCCTCTCGAAATTTATTTCGAAGGAACAGTCAGGCTTTTTGAAAGATAGAAATATCCATGAAGCTGTGACTATAACTCAAGAGGTAATTCACTCTATGCATACACAGAAATTGAATGGGGTGGTGATGAAAATTGACCTTAGTAAGGCATATGATAGGGTTGACTAGTCCTTCCTCAGATTGCTCCTTTTTAAAATAGGCTTGGACAGGGAAATGGTAGCTTGGATAATGGCATGTATCACAAATTCCTCAATGGCGATTCTAATAAATGGATCAATGTCGGAGTGTTTTAGATCGGGAAGGGGGCTGAGGCAGGGTTGTGCATTGTCCCCCCTGCTCTTTATCTTAATAATGGATGCATTAAGTTTAAATATTAATATTGCAACGTCCTCAGGAAATTTTCAAGGAGTAAAAGTGTGTCGGGAGAAGATAGTGTCACATAATCTATTTGTTGATGATGTACTAATTTTCGGGGAAAAGGACCTGAAAATTTGGGAAGAGCTGAAAATTATTTTTGATGGTTTCTCCGAGGTCTCAGTAATGTTGGTAAGCAGAGGTAAGCCCTGTATTTATTATATAAACGAAGAGGATGAGTGGAGTAATGAGCCGGGACATCTCTTCAATTTCAAAACAGCACAACTCTACAATGGGATGACTTACTTAGGTTTCAGACTGAAACCATTGGGATATACGGTGAAGGACTGGAAATGGCTACCTGAGAAATACAAGAAAAATATTAACACCTGGTCATCGCGATGGTTGTCAAGAGGAGGTAGTTTGATCCTTACTCAAGCTGTCTTGCAAAAATTCACTGTTTATTGGGCTCATATCTATGTGATTCCTAAACAAATTTTAGAAGAAATATACAAATATATGGCAAGATTCATATGGAGTGGAGGAAGTGAAAGAAAATCTACACATCTGGCAAGGATGGAGGGCATTACTAAGCCAAAGGAGAAGGGTGGTTGGGGGCTATTGGAGTTAGATACCTTCAGAAAATCTTTGATTTTCAAGTCAATCTAGAGAGTTCTAACAAAGGAAGGCTTATGGGCGGAGATAGTTAGATCAAAATACATTGGATCAAAGAATCTGGAAGAGATTGTCATTAAGGGTTGGAAGGATTTGAAATGTCAATCTGAGATATGGAGGGGTTTCAGTAAATGCTGGTCTTTCTTCATATAGAAATTTGTACGAATAATGATTAATTATCCACCGAGACTATCCTGATCACATACAATTCGAATTTATATGCAACACATAATCTCTTCCACTCAGATCATCAAACATGCGGAAATAAAATCAAGCGATAACACATCAAATCATCATACACATTAACACGGTATGTATGGGGAAAGCTTATAGCTGAAAACCCCACAGCTATTGTGTATATTATAATGGAGAAATCATGTAACAAACTCAGTACAATACTCCTCACAAGTACTCATTACTATCTCATGAAGTTACACACAATCTAGCTCAGTTTTGAACAGGTTACTGGTTCAAAACTCACCGCCAATTGCCTTGCCTCTATTGCGCAATCTAGGCCTGTCTATATAGAGATCCAAGGTTCGAATCTCCTTGGCTTGACAGTGCAATCATCATGGGCAATTCCTCCAAGTGTGGTGCAAATCTCATGCACAACTGATGTCGCCACTGATAGCTAACTCCACCCTTTCATCTACCTCTCTCACTGGTCTCCACTGAACTGTCCATGCACTGTAGTGAACTGATGTGTTCTTGAGTTGAATAATGAGTTACTAATTAATGAATTAAATAATATTTAATTCACTCCACTCATTACTAGTTGATTAGCTAGTTAAACTAATCTCAACTAGTTCAACTAAGTTAAACCGAACACAACTCCACCAGCTGTCTCATCAACTCCACCAAACTTCTGCCACTGAAGTCCTAACTGAAGTCAACCATGCATGAGCTCACCAAACCCCTAGGAATAGCGTAATTCCTCTGTCAGATGCATGAGCCACTTCTATAGCTCGAACTGAAGTGCTCCAAGAGAGTAAGCTGAAGTTTAGAGTCCAAATATTATTAAGGGTAAATAATATTTGACTTTTCTATTTTTAGGATAGGCAGTCTAAAAATAGACTTCGACCTAAATGTCTAAAAATAGAGGTCCATCTATTTTTACCAACATGACCAATACTCCAAGAATAGCATACTGCAACTCCCGGACCATGCTCCATATGTCTAAAAAATAGACATAGTCTAAAAATAGACTTTGCGCCAAAAATAGCCTGCGGGCCCACTTAGTGAAGGCGACTTCATTTCACTAAGCTCCATCATCTTCTTGCATTTCCCAGCACTTCGGAAAATCTTGTATGGAAATTCGGTAATGGAAACAAAATTTTGATTGGCAGGAGTTAGATTTTCGGGTTGGGTCAGTTGTCTGAGTTAAAACATCAAATTATTGATCAAATAAACCAAAGGGGTTTATTTTATATGGGACAGATGATTAAGTGTTGGGATCAGGGGATTACGGTTTGGAAGAGCTATATTGAGATGGGAATTGCTGAGATCAACAAAGAGGATTGGAATCAGTATACTTACTCTCTTAAACATCTTGGTTTGACGAAGGCTGCGAATGGTGATCAATTGACTTGGGAAGGGACAACCCCAGATTGTAAGATTATCTCAAAGGAGGCTTATAAGGTTCTGACTACTAAGAGACTGGCTTTGGAACCTGATAGCTGGTTTAAATCATTGTGGAAGACTCCGGTTCAAATAAAAATGATAATCCTGGTCTGGCTAATATGGAAAAACAGAAATCTTACGTGGGATAATTTGCAAAAGAGAGGGTGGCAGGGACTGGGAAGATGTTCTCTGTGTAACAACCAGGCATAAGATAATAACCATTTGTTTTATTGCTGTTCTTTTGCAAAGGAGGTTTTACAGTCATTGTGCTCTCAACTAATTTACAAGATTCGGATTATTGTAACACAGTGGACTGTTTCAGATGGTGGTCAAGAAAGGGGAACAAGCGGCGTACGATTCCTATACTGCTCCATTGGTTTATATGGAAATCCAGAAATAGACTTATCTTTGAAGGTAAAGCAACATTCCCACATGATATTTGTGCTGTAGTTTATAGTTCGACGGAGAATTTGAAAGCTACTAGCAGACCGATGAGGGACCTGTCAATAAAGATGAGGCTGGTGGAAAAGATCTATCCGGCTGGCTTCTTTGATGGAGCATCACAGGGCCATTCTTGTGGCTGTGGTGCTTGGTTAATGTTGTCGCCTGATTGTCATTACAAACTCTTTTGGAACGGGGGCAGAGGCACAAATATGCGAGCGAAAATTATAGCATTATGGGGTCTTCTTTGGTTTGCTTCACATCTATACATGGAGGAAATTTGGGTTTTTGGAGACTCGAAGGTCATCATAGATTACCCAAACAAAGGGACAAACTTCAATTCTGGTGTTCTCTTGCATTGGATCGACAGGATCACAAGTTTAAAGAGACCCTTTAGGCAAATCTCTTTCAATCATGTATTCAGGGAGAAAAATATGGAAGCTGATCGGTTGTCAAAAAGAGGACTTAATGGAGTTTTTGGGGAGATGTTTTACGAGCTCTATAACATATCTGGTATTAGGGCGGAAGGCAAGGTTATATTTAGTTAATGCTTTCTTTCTTTCACTGTTTCTAGTAGACTAGCGGAGTCCTATTCTATCTTATTTTTGAATTGTCTGGGGCTTGTAATGCTCTTTTTATTTTTGTTGTT
The DNA here is from genome assembly GCA_034641835.2 of Pinus albicaulis. Classification (NCBI taxonomy): domain Eukaryota; kingdom Viridiplantae; phylum Streptophyta; class Pinopsida; order Pinales; family Pinaceae; genus Pinus; species Pinus albicaulis. The sequence continues at coordinate 41,699 of JAXQQM020068792.1, forward strand.
AAAAGACTGAAAGCTCAATGGTACCGTTTCTCTGGAAATTTTCCTTAGCTTAAGGGAAGATCCCAGTTTTTGTAATCAGTATTTGGAATTGTGTAAGATGTGTCTTGTGGATAAGATTTTTATCCAAAATTTCTAAACTTGTGCCCTGGTACACTATATATACCAGGAAGTATTTTTCCGGCTAAAAAAAACATAAAATCATAACAAGATAGATATATAAACTCATAACAGTTGTTTGATTACCAAATCCGTACACAAAAAGTAAGTAATACACTTCATTTTATTCTATTTCATTTTATTTAATTTATTTATTTGGTATTTATAGGAATGGGCAACTCTGCCCTTTAACATTATAATTTCTAAATCTGTTTATGGACTCCTAACCTTTCCCACAAAATATTTCATTTTCATAACCCTAATTAATTAAACTACTTTCGAATTATTATAAAATAATAAACTTCAATAATAATTTTTTATCATAACAAGCTAAATAAAATATTAATAACCCTAATCAACCAGCAATTCACGGAAGAATAACAATAACATAAAAGACTAAGATGAACATAATTCTTCTTTTCCCCTTTTCCCTACCTACCCACACAAGCAACCATGTGAAAGTCCATAAATGTAACAAACCAACCCTAATTTTTCGGCATAATTGAACATTATGAATGAGATGTTTCACAGAAAAAAACACTGTCAATTGAGTATACACCCACTCCTGGTAATTGAGGAAACCATTTTTGTTAAGAAGATGATTGTCTACCGAACATAAATGTATATTTCATTTTTAAATTTTAATTTTAAAAAATTATGAATACTAAAATTTAAATCTAAAAAATCTAAAAAAATCATTTAGGAGAAAAATACATAATTCTAATTATTAAACTCACTAAAATTATACATATAAAATAAAAATAAAATGATAAAAATATACATAAATGAATATGATTTACCTATCAAATCTACACTGGTAATGACCCGGAAAGTCACTTAAATGCTTTTATTTTTAATTCGAATATTCCATACCTTTTATGTTGATGTGGTAAATTGATCGTAATTTTAATTCAAAGATTTCCTTAGCATCTATGGATATGATAGGTTATTTAAAAGATTGGTCTTAATAAATGAATTTAATGATGAAGTATATGTATTTATTTTTATTTTATAATGAAAATGTAATTTTTAAACACGAGTTTTGAAGATGTTTGGGTTTTTGTATTAAATGGATTAGGATTCTTTTACAATACTTGAATATGTTGTTGTTGTGTTGAGTAATTTATTTAGTATTGTTGTCGTATTGGTCTGGCACTTTAATTCATTTGGTGCATTGTGAGAGCAGCGATGGCAAGCGCCCTCATAGGATGCCGACCATTTCTTTAAGAATCCAGTGACATGAAATAGAATTTTGGCTTTAAGCCATTAAATGGAAGCATCTCAGCAATTGATTCAGAGTCTTAATTGTGAGAACAAAAAAAGACGATCCTCCACGGCTAGTGTTATTTTCTAGGCTATCCACTATTAAATGCAGTGTGGCATATACTGCCAATCGTTAGATTTAAATTCATTTAAATCTAATGGTGGGCAGATGGCGGATAGCCTAGGAAATAAGGCTCACCATCCTCCAGTAACGTGAGTTTGAAAAGCCTTATGCAAGGGAGACACCTTCCTAAAGTAGTCAATAATATAAAATATGAAATAAAATAAAAATAAAAATCGAGAACTATATCCAACATATGATGGATCATGCCTTAATATGCAAGTTCACAACATTTCACCAACGGAAAGAGCATTGGTTGGAAGGATCCGATAGAAATGGTAGCTCAAGGGACATGTTAATCTCGAGTTAGGAGCAAAGGGTTTATTTATGGTGGTTTTTTCAAATTTAGAAAATAGAAATATGGTATTCGAGAATGGTTTTTATTTTTTCAATAATGTAGGGCTATTCATGAAATTTTGGCAAAAAAGGTACAACTCACATAAAGAAAAATTCCTAGAGGCCCCAATTTGGGTTCCCCTATTTTCTTTGCAAAAAGAAATTTTGGAGGAAGAAGTCTTAAAAGGTATTGGAAACACGATTGGAGACTTTGTGAAAATATTTGAACTAACTAAGCATGTACACTACACCTCATATGCCAGGATATCTGTGTATATGAATATCTCCAAACCATTGTATGAATCAATTGAATTCTCCTACCATGATGAAGTTTGGAAATAATATTTATAATATGAGCTTGTACTATTTAGATGTCACAAGTGCCATGAATATCGTCATCTCTTCGGGGATTTTCCTGTGAAGCTCAAAAAGGAAACAAAAGAAAATCAACAAAAAATGGATCATGAGGGTTTTCAAATAGTCCAGTCTCGACAGAAAAACCCTCAAGCACAAATTGTTGAGTAGAAATTGTGGCAACACTAGAGGAGCCTCTTCAATACAAAAACCATTTTGAGGCATTAACTTGAGAAGAGCGAGAAATTCCAAATTAAGTACACCCTCGAGAAATGTATCAAGAGAAAGGAAATGGAAAACCAGAGATGCAATCTCATAAAAGAAAAGTTCCTAAGAAGTCCACAAAGAATGCACCAAATGAGGGAATCAATAATCCAGATGTATAGGGAACAAGGAATGTTGATGGATTGGAAGACATGGATATGGATGAAATAACACTCTTAGACTTTATTGAAGAATGGAAAAGTAGGGACCTATGAAAGATACTAGAACAAAAAAGGGGCGTTTAGACCCACTTTAGACCAACATATTTGTGGTTAAAAAATAAATGGAATGCAACTTTAAAGGAAGACATCTCATCCTTAGCAAGTCTTAGCATAAAAAAAAAAGCTTCAAAGATTTTCCCAAACATGCAAAGGAAGACAAAAAAGAAAAAAGAAAAAAGAAAAAAAGATAGTAAGAAAAGAAAAAATGAGTTAATACTAGAGATGGGGGATGCATTCCTAATGAAGATAATTTCTTGGAATATAAGAGGCATTAACTCCTGACACAAACAAAGGATTCTCAAAAAGAGAATCTCTCGGGAATACCTACAATAGTAATGTTACCTGAGATTAAATGTGACATTGATAAAATCAGTTCAATAACTTGTCATTGTTGGAGAGAATGTCAAATCATAGCAGTAGATGTTGTACGGAAACTAGGGGGACCAGCTACTTGTGGAATCCAAATGAAGTGGAATTTATGGATTGAATGCCTACATAACATTCTTCTATATATTATTGTAAAGTCACGTGAACATTAAATTTATCATACCTCAAGAAGGACCATATCCCTCAAGATGCAAAAAATTCCTTTTTATTTTCAATTTTAAAAGGTGTTTAAAGTAATGGATTAGGACTTAAAATAAATTTAAAATGTTTTTTTTTTCTTTTTTTATATACACCAAATGTCTATCTTTATATAAAAAAATTAACAAAAACATTTTAATATTTTATTTATAAATAACTTTTAAATATTTTTTAAAATGATGTTCATATTAAAATTAAAGAAATTACATTTTTTTTTAACATTAATGAATGGAATAATAAACTTTTATATATATATATATATATATATATATATATATATATATATATATATGGTTAAAGTTTTTTTAAAGGCACTTAATACTGAGTAAGGAAAGACCAATGAAAATTTTAAAATATTAATTTATATATATATATATATATATATATATATATATATATATATATATATATATATATATATATATATATAATTCTCACATATTGAGTTAAAATTTTTTTGGTGAAAGGTTGATTAATTGATTTATGTGAACTTAATCCTAAAAAATATTGAAAAATGTCAATCCATACAAATTCTTATTACAACATTAAAATATAATTTATAAATTTCTCTCCATTAATATATTTTAGCTAATTATAATAACAACAAAATATTAAAAAGTTAAAAATTTAATTATATATTTAAATCATTGGACATCTAATTACAAATCTCTATCAACCAGTCTAAGTGTACAATTGGTCCGAGGACAAATCTCATACCCAGTCTCAGTGTACAATTGATCCGAGGACAAATCTCATCATCCAGTCTCAGCGTACACTTGGTCCGAGGACAAATCTCATCATCCAGTCTACAAATGATGCTCCAGTCTTAAATGTTAGAGCTATCGAGTAGTTTTAGTGTGACTTTTTACGGTTATGTTCTTTAAATTTCAGCAGGAATTTATTGAAAAGAAATTTGATTGCTAACTTTGCACAATCAAAGTGTCTTAGGGTTTGAGGTGCTGAATCCATATATAGAGTCAAAAAACCAGTTTGAGTAACAAAAACAAGATTTTACCTCCGGAAATTTTTCACGAATTCTGATACCTCAAACTTCAAGGGAGCTAAAAACAACTCCTTAGCTAAAAACAACTCCTAGAGCTATAACCTCCATCAAAAACTAAAACCAAAAAACTAATGTCTTAGCCACTACCAAGAGGCAAAAGTTGACTCTTTACTTAATAGAATCCAGTTCCAAACCCCAAAGTTTTTCCATGTAATGAATATTTGGAGACCGAAAACCTTCGAAATGAAGAGCTACGATTCCTTCTCGAATCTAGAAATATAAATTCAAAAGATGACAAAAGTAAAGCCAAATGGGTGGAACAGTCTGTGACCAATTATAGACCTGTTACTCCTAAATTCCCAAGGTATTAATGTGAAGGATGGGTCCGATTCCCTTTATATCTCTATCGATCGGGAGCTTTGAATGATATTGAGCTATTCAGAATCTGCAGTAATATTACTGGAGAAGGGCATGCCCACCGACCCCTAAATTGGGCGAAAATTTGGGGGTCGTGATGAAAATTATTGACAGGGTGCGATATGGCCATACTTCTCTGGAACTAAACCCTGTATCCTATTCTTCTTCATTAATATATTTCTGGAGTTTGTAAACCCGAAAAGGATTTTTTCCAGTTCAAACCCTTGTGTTTACCTCTCCGTTAATAATTGAATCTCTATACAGGATTTGGCACTAGGCTCAAAGTTTTTGTTGAGCATAGAGTTGTTAATTGTGGACAGAGTTGTCAACTGTGGGCAGAGTTGTCAAAGGGAAAAAAGTTTTTGTTGAGCACAGAGCTGTTAACTGTGGACAGAGTTGTCAACTGTGGGCAGGGTTGTCAAAGGGAAAAATGTTTTTGCTGAGCACACAGTTGTTAACTGTGGACAGAGTTGTCAAAGGGAAAATACACATGGTGCGGTGGACAACATTAGCAAGGCCTGTCGAGGAAAGAGGATATGGTTCATTGATACATCGCCTTTCAATAAGGCATTGATTATAAAAACATGTGGAGGGCAGTGTCCTCTGGTCACTCATCATAAAGGATAAATAAATATATGTATGTCTAAAATTTTTCCACTTCGATAAGCAACGGAGCCAGAAGAAATTATATACATAGAGAAGCATGATGAACATTTTACAATGGATGCTAGGTTTAGGTTAAATTATAAATATGGAGAAGCATGGTGAACATTTTACAATGGATGCTAAATTTTATGAGAGGGGAGGCTGAAGATGGTTTCAAGATTAAAATTGGCTTAAATACTATCATGGGGATGAACAGTAATCACACTTTATCTTTACAGTTACTGAACTTCATTCACAACAAAGACATTGTCCTCCTACATCAGATCTATCATTCACGCGCACAAAGCATCGATCAACAACATTGAAGTAGGGCCAAGGATATAGGATTATCCGAGGTAAATTATGGGGAGTGGGAGAGATACATTGCAGTGCTACGGTCCATAGGCATTACTCTTTATGGAATCACTAGGCATTACTCTTTATGGAATCACTGGCTAGTCTTATTTTCTAAGTTATAGGAAATTAATTGTTGTAGGGTAGTATATGTTTATTGTTAGATTTAAACTAATTTAAATCTAACAGTGAGCACCACATTTAATTTTCTATAGCTCAAAAAATATATATGATCTCTCATTATAATAAGGTAAATCATATGATATGAGAAGGGAAAATAAAAAAGAAACATTCAATGGTCAAAAATATATATCTAAAGCTGCCAAAAGAGGAGAAGGTTTTTAATTGTCACAAGAGGTTTCAGGCTGTTTGGAAATGGAATCTTCCTAAGAAAAATGTTTTAGCTGGCTGGCTGCACATGACCGCAAAAACCTGGTTTTATTGGCCCTAGTATATGTCCTCTATGCATGTGGGGGCCAGAAGACATGGATCATTTGCTTATCAACTGTACATATTCAAGGCTGTTTTGGGACGGTGTTCTGGAGGAAATGAAGCTTCCCAATGTGGAAATAAATCAAACTTTGCTTTAGAAAATTCAGAACTCTTCTGTTATACATAATTTGGATAATATGGCGTAGCAGGAACACAAGTATATTTCAGCAGAAAGGTAGGTAGGGAAGACATTATAAAGACTGTAGCATATTTCAATGAAATTGGGACGATGGGAAAGATAAACAGATACCTGACATGTAAGTATATAGATATTTGGAAAGAATTTCTGGTTGGATTTTTTTTGATAAACAGATACCTGACATCTAAGTACATAGATATTTGGAAAGAATTTCTGGTTGGATTTTTTTGATGGAGCCAGTGATAAGAGGAAATGTGGGTGTGTAGCAGTCATAGTCATTGAGCCTGGTAACTTTTTTCATTTTTTGGTGGGAAGGAGGCAAGCGTTCAAACAACAAAGCAGAGATCACAACATTATGGTGAGTCCTAATTCTGCAAAATGATTTATATTAGATAAGTTCATTGGGAAAGAGGCAAGGGTTCAAACAACAAAACAGAGATCACAACATTATGGAGAGTCCTAATTGCTGCAAAATAGATAAATTCATTTCTAGTAGAAAGGAGGCAAGGGTTCAAACAACAAAGCAGAGATGACAATATTATGAGGAGTTTTAATCATTGCAAAATGACTTATATTAAATAAATTAATTGGGCAAACTACCATACAAATTTAAAGTCCCATATTAACAAAATTAACAAATTGCATGAAGAGAATTAGAAATATGGTAAGTATCAAGGAACAAAACTGGACTGCAGACCTATTATCAAAGCGTGGTATTACAGAAGGAAACTGGTAAAATTTTCTTCTCGGTCTTTAAACATGGTGTTATGGTTAATGCTGGAAGCATTAACTATTCATAGTAGACAATTTCAACATAGAGCGCTTTTAGTTTTAGTTTTTTTTATATAAGATGTAAGGTTTCTCTCTAATGATGGAGTAAGTAGCATTTTGGCTTAAGTATTTTGATATAAGATGTAAGGTTTTTCTGTAGTGTTGATGCGGTAAGTAGACGTTATTGTATAAAGCAAACAGTAAGGTGTTAAAAAGAATCAAAATGTAAGAACCGAAATGCAGATGAGTTTTTGGAAACACATAAAGAGGAAGGGTATAGCAGGTAAGATAGATAAAGATGATAGATAAATGAAAAAATGAAGAGAGTCATATGTACTATCTAGCTTTTTTCTATCTCTGAAAAAAATAACTTTAGCAATACAAATATACATCACAGCAGTTTGATCCATGAAAACGAAAAATAAGATGGCAAAAAGTGAGGCTGAAAAACTGTAAGTGATAGCACAAGAATTTCTGGATTGAATTTGCAAATGTTCAGATCAGTGTTCAAAGACAAAAGAAAACTAACTTTTGGGTAACCCAGAATGTTTTCTCACTCATCAGTTATTAACATGACACCAATCCAGTAAGAATTTTGTTACTGAACAGAGACTTACGAGACATGCCTTTTGGATAAGAGTATAGGAGCACTCTTCCCATTTTCTATTCTCTGATAGTAGTATAATACCATTTTTCCCATCTTTTATTCTCGGATCTGTTCCATTAGCTTCTGTTTCTATAGAGTTCAGGGCTACAATAGACTTGTGACTCCAATATTTAGGTACACGAGACACGATTGTCTGCCTTTAGCAATTTTTTTGGTGAAAATCATTAATAGTATGATGTATAAGGTAGAGTTCAGTGGTTGGTTTTTGTGGGGTTTGGTTTTATCAGGTTATTGGGTTATATCTAAGAATGGAAATGGGATAAAAACTGTTTCATAACATTTTATTTAGTTTTAGACAACTTTGGTAACATCATTGGCAATATAGGTGTCTCATTGTTCTATCTATCATCAAAGGTTCACTAAAAATAAGAAAAAAGAAAAATACATTAAAATAATAAAAAAACATTCACAATTTTGGAGTGAAAGATAATTTCTATATGTATGTTATTAGAGTTGGTGTTTTCCAATACTTTCCTTTCCAATAATCTAATTATAACAGTAAGTTGTAAGTTCATATAGAGATTTATACATACCTAATGGCATAATTATTTTAAAGAAGATAATTCCAGAGTGTATTTTGTTAAGATTAGTGTTTTTGAGTACTTCTTTTTTCCCATAATTTAGTTATAATAAATTGTAAACTCATACAGAAATTTTGTATCTACAGAAAATCATAATTATCTTTAACTAATACTGAGCTTCATTGAAGAAAGGTGTTCTGTGTTATATGTACTATTACAACACTATGAATGATAAAATACTATGAGATATATCAATTATAAGGCAAACAACTATATTTACTCTAAAATCATGCTGGAGTAACATCTTAGATACCTCAGCCTTCGTCTCCACACACAAGTTAAATCTACAAGAAGCGTGATGGAGACTGGTTCTATACAATCAATATGCAGACAGAATATCAGCACAGAATGTCTCACCTCAATCCCCGCTGATCTAAGAGCGTTGCTGGCAAATGCAAACTAGTAGATGTCGATTGGTCTACGCAGCCCTATATTTATAGCATCTGAGGGGCTCCAAAACGGATTTTACAGAGTCTGTAAAGAGGGCATCAGGGTATATTATTAATTATTAAATTTTAGGAAAAGTTAATTAATAATTTTTTTTATTAAAATAAAAAAATCTAATTAATTATTTTTTTATATTTATATTAATAAAATTATTTTGGGGTTTAATTTCAATATAGTTTAATTAAAAATAAAAATAAAAAATCTCATTCTAAAAATAAAACATTTAATAAAATATTGTATTGTTGAATAGCATCATTATGAGAAATATTATTAACTAATATTGTTTATATTAACATATATACACTTTAATATCTATGTGTGTGTTTTATTTTTATTAATACATATAATTATTTATATTTAAATTGATTAAACTATGTTTTAATATAATAATAAGTTATCTTAAATTGAAAAGATGGTGAAAAATTTACAATTCATGAAAATGGAAATAATAGAAAAAAGAAAAAAATAAAAGTTAAATAAAAAGGAAATAAAACAAAAAAACAAAAAAATTAGTAATTAATAAAAGTTACTCAACAACCCATAATAAAAGCTCAATCATTCACCTTACAAATAAATAAATTTAGATCATAATAAAAAATAACAAAAAATGAATTCTCAATGTTAAACTATGATAAGTCTCATATATTTTTGTCAAAACAAACTAATTATATAGGTAAAGTTTATTTTGATTTTGAAAATAATTTTAAACTAATATATATATTTTTAAGATTCTTTATATTAATTTTATGAATAACTAAGACTACATAGTACCTAGTACCAGCCACTTAGTTTTAAAGACAACTAATAAAATACATATTGTTGAATGTCATTACCAAAAATTAAGAAATATGATTAACTAATATTAGTTATATATATGTGTGTGTGTTTTATTTTTATTAATATATATAATTTTATATAATTAAAATTATTAAAAAAAATAATGTAATAATAAGTCATCTTAAATTGAAAATAGAGAAAAAACTATAATTTATGAAATGGGAATAATAAAAAATGGTAAAAATACAAATAAAAAATTAAATAAAAAGGAAATAAATCTAAAAAAAAAATTAATAACTAATAAAAATGGAAGTTACTAAAAATTAATTTAAATAATAATAAAAAATTATAAAAATTGAATTCTTATTGTTAAATTATGGATAAACACAAACTATTACTCAGTCAAAAGCAAAAGTAAAACAAATCTAATAATAATTATTTAAAATTTTTTACTTTATATCTTTAATGTTAAATATTTAATTTAAATTACAATATCGATATAAAGTTTATTTTGATTTTAAAAACAATTATAAGTTAATGGACTTGTGAGAAGGAGAAAACAAGAATTCACTATCTCTTCATTCTTGTCATTTTATATTGACGTGAACTTTCGGACAATAGAGATTTGTGAAGGAAAAAGAAACAACTCGATAAATTTTTTTATAATATATAAAATTAATTTAAAATAATACAACCTATCATATTTTTTTACATAAATTAGTCTTCATCCAATTTTATGATATATATTTATTTACAGTCACGTGATGCTAAGTGCTTGAAAATGCTTCGAACTTTAAACATGAGCAACTTACAACTTTTGTATGTTTATGATGTTTTAAACATGAGTAATTTACAATTTAAGAAAGCTTAACATAAAAATGTTAAAAATTGAGAAATTATGATATTACAATGGTATTAAGTAAATAGAGAAAATTAATATAATTGATAGTTTGTATCTTTATGATGTTAAGAAGGTTGAAGATTAAAAAATAATATTTTTAATTGATTTTTCATATTTTCATGTAAATATTATTATTATTTTTAAATATAATGAAAAATACACATATATATTAACAAATCAACTTTCTCTAAATAAAAAAATAAAGGGGAGAAATCCAACATTAAATTTTTTGACACTTGATAATATGAGTATATTATAACAAACATTGCTTACACAATGTAGTAAAAAAAAACATTTTTAAGACTTAATCAAAACCGACACCCCACTAGAACCATATGAGGTTAAAAAATTATGGGTACAAGATTTTGTTTTTTGATATTTTCTACTTCGTGTTCATGGAGAGGAAGATTATTGACTGCTTTTTAGAATTAAGAGGAGAGATTGACCACCTTATTTTCCTCCAAACTTGCCACTTATTCCTTTTTATTTGAACGAGGGCTTTTGTCAATATTCTTAGAAGTAATCTCTTCCTTAGTGGGTGAATTGTTGTTCTTTAAATGCACTTAGTCTGGATTTGGCTTATCTTCTTCAACTATGACTTTTTCCTTTAAGGACTTCAAAGATTCATATCTGTTATTGAAGGGAGGACATTGATCAAATTCATAATTATTAGAATGAGGTATTTTAAATGGATGATTCTTGTTCTTCCTTGAAACTAGTTTGAATGTTTCATTAGAGAAATTTTGAGGTAAAAAATGAGCCTCAAAACAAAAATGTACAAAAGAAATCAACTTTATAAGAACCAATAAGATTCAATATGATGGTGCCAACTATGGGGATGATTCACCATTTTTAGAGTTAAAAAGTAAAAATAAAAAAAAAAATAAAAAAATAAAAAACTATTTTTTCAACTTGTATTTTCAATTTATCTCCCTACTATTTTACTCAAATTTCTTACTCAAGTTTTGAGTAGAAGCACTCATTGGATACATAGTTTAATTTTTCATCCGAGGAGTATCCATGTTGAATACTTTCGATGAACCTCATTACACAAACAATGTAAAATACATGACAAAACGTGATTGCAATTACGCTTTTCATGTATTTTATTTTTTCATGTAGTAGGATACATTGAAAGTATGCAACATGGATATTCCTTGGATGAAAAAATAAATTCCACATCTAATGGGCGCTCCCGCTTGAAATTTGAGTAAAATCATAGGAAGATAAGTTGAAAATACGAGTTGAATTTATTTATTTATTTTCCCTCAAAAACCCGATGAGGTAATCTAATCTTATTGTATTATTTCCACTATTATTTTATAATATTCCTTAGGAGGCCCATTTTAGATCTCAAAATTTTTCTAATGGCTGCTCATCATTATTTTGAGAAGAATGAGGGATAAAAGGAGACTCGAATGTTGTAGTTGTTAGACAAATTTTTGCAAAGCGCCTTTACACATGGAAAAAATTTCATTAAAAAGAAACCTACTCATAATCAAGATCTTGAAGATGGGACCAACCCTCTAATTTAATTTGAATCACCTTAGGAAGTCTTTTTGTGAAATTTGTTTCACACAAATTTTAACACGAGAGTAGTTATTATTGTTGCACTTAGAACTAGAAATATAGGAGCTCATTTTTTCACCTATGGATTTGAAAATACCATTGTTGTAGCAAAAAATGGGAAGATGGAACAATCTAATCTAGATTGTAAGCACGTAGGGGATTTCCATGGAGTGGTTAAAAACCCAACGTCCAATGAGCGAGAAACATTCCCCAATCAACCCTATTTTCTTAAGGGTAGCAATGTTCTTCTTCGCAAAAGAAACAAACTGCAAATCAAGAGAAGGAATTATATTCATGTTTTTATAACTCTATCATGGGGTAGAGAGCTATGACAATCAACTCTAGGATTGTAAAGACAATCTATTGTGCTAATAATGACCTCAATAAAGCACTTGTTTTAATGAAGGACAATGCAACAAACACCACTAGAACTCAACAAAAAACAAATCATCCAAGTGAACTAAAAACTAAAAGTCCAAATCTCACTAAAATAACAATGACCCACTTGTTTCAATCAAGGACAATGTATCAAATACCACCGCATATAAAAATTAGTCAAAATAAAATCAACCAAGTGAGCTAGGCAGCTAAAAACTGATAGTCCAATTCTCACTAAAATAATCATTAACTCATGGGGGCTTCACTTGTGCATTCGTGACATCCAAAATGATACCCTTAATTTGACTACATATTGGGAAACACCACTAAAAATCACATTATTTAATTCCCTACCAATATGAACCCAATACACCTTCCCAACTTAAAAAACCCCTTTTTCACTAGATATTATAGGTATCTATTTTTTCATTAACATTTTTTATACCCCTTTATATTATTTCATTAACTTTGAGCTCTATTTTTTATATCTAACAATATAAAATCCCTTACCCCCATATATCCCTCAATATATCATGTCATTTTTTCTTCAATATTTATCCCCAATATGAATGCAACTGGTATGGTATTGCTCCCCTAGTGAAGCCCCGTGCATTAAGTACTCTGAAACCCACAAAAAAATAAATAAGCCAAGTGACTTAGGCAACTAAAAACTAAAAGTCCAAATCTCATTGCAATAGCCATGAACTACTCTCATGACATACTATATATATATATATATATATATATATATATATATATATATATATATATAAGCTACAACGAGAATTTTTGGATAATCGATAACTTTAAAATATTGGCTACCACTATTACACTACATATAAATATTTCATAAATACCATAAATGACTTACAAAATTATTCCAAAAAATTAATCCACAAAATTAGGGAAACAAATTTTTTATCAAACTATTCAAAGCTAAGTTATTTTGATAAATAAATTATAAAATTAATAAAAAAATTAATAGAATAAATTTATAATTTAAATTAGATTTTAAAATAAGAAAAAAAAATATATTAATAATTTTTAAATACATATTTTATAAATAAATAAAATATTAATATTTTTTAAATTTATATTTAATAATTTTTTAATTAAATATATTTATAATTTTTTAAAATTATTTTAAATTTATAAAATAAAAATTATAGATTTATTATTTTTATTTTTTAATTATAATTCATTTAACCTCTCTTTTTCTTTTATTTTTTACATATTTTTTAATCTCTCTCTCTCTCTCTCTCTCTCTCTCTCTCTCTCTCTATATATATATATATATATATATATATATATAATTTAATATAATTTATCTTATTCCCCTACGAATATTTTATCTCCGCCCATGTAAACATTCTTTCAATTAAAAGTGTACGTTTCTATATTATTGTGTTTGATAGAGAACCAATTGATCATTTTGTTGGATATTTTAATTTAATACAATATGCTGCAGGTTTAATATACTTGTATATATTTTAAATTAACATATTTAATATAACATTTTGACTTGGATGGAGAATTAATTCATTATTTTTTTTAATAAAAAAATATTTAATTTGAAATTATATATATATATATATATATATATATATATATATATATATATATATATATATGATGATGATGATAATGATGATGGTTAATGTCCACTGAGACATCTTAGGTCTATCGGACCTAAAGAAAAGAGTTATTAATTTGATTTAAGATTTTATTTCTATGCTCAAAAATCTTGGAGAGAAGCCTCTCGAGCTCACTATAATTTTGACATCTTAAAAGGCTAGGAAGGTCAATATTGCAACAAAGATTATGAAATTGAGCTGTAATGTGGTTGTACGCAGGGCACTCTAAGAGGAAGTGATTTTCATCCTCGATGTTCATATTCTCACAGAGATGGAAGATCCTTTCCATCCATGGTGTTCTAGGAACTGTCCAACGACCTATTTCACTATGGAGCTCATGAGAGTTTGTTCTAATCTTGGCTATATTAATTTTCTTCTTTGAGCTAGTTAAAACAGAGAGATACTTTTGATCTTCTAAGGTGGGGTTGACGACCTCCTTATAATACCTTAATTTTCTTTTAGCTGCTAGATCCTTCTCACACCACATTTTTTCTTTGAACTTAGAAGTAACAATTTTTTTAATGTTATTGATGTTTTGCAATGCAACATTCTCTTCGATCTCCCAATGGTTTAACCAGGCCCTGGTGTCTTTATACCAACCTCGTTTAAGCCTTAAGTGGTTTTGGCTGGAATTTGAAGCTAGCTTAGGAAGTCTATGGTCTCCTATGCTATTGAGCTTGTGCTTGTACAACAGAAGCCTAGTCATAGCTAGGCTCTCGATAGGGGAAAGAACCGCTTCTATAAGGAGAATATGATAGGGTGTATTGCTTTTAATTTTAAGGTTATATGTTATAAGATGCTTCTGGATTTGCTCAATCTTTCTCCAGGATTCTCTAGAGATGTTGCAACCCCAAACCTCACATCCGTATAAGATAATAGGAGTGACTAAAGTTTCAAAGAGAAACTCCTTTCTATCCCACATTATGAGGTTTTCCATTTTACAATTATTTTCAAGACCAAAATAAGCTTTCCACCTCCCATTAATCCTTTTCTGAATGCTATAGTTCCATTTGAGCTTGTGATGAATATCAATTCCTAGGTACTTGTAAGAAGACACTTCCTCCAAGCTACTATTGTCATACATAAAATTAGCATAAGTGTCCTTCTTGGATTTGATAATCATAACTTTTGTTTTGTCAGTGTTAACAGACATACCCATGGTAGTGCAGAAATCCTTAAGAAGTCTAAGTTGCTTATCAAGATCAGATGGGAACCTTGCGAGAAGAACAATATCGTCAACATAGAGAAGAAGGACGATGACTGTCCCAGCTAAGATCGTGCCAGCACATCCTACTTCCTCTAAACAACCT
The DNA here is from genome assembly GCA_034641835.2 of Pinus albicaulis. Taxonomy (NCBI): domain Eukaryota; kingdom Viridiplantae; phylum Streptophyta; class Pinopsida; order Pinales; family Pinaceae; genus Pinus; species Pinus albicaulis. The sequence goes on from JAXQQM020068792.1 coordinate 57,084, forward strand.
TCTAGCTTGTCAATGTAAATGCCAAATAGGGTAGGGGAGAGGGGGAAACCTTGTTTAACTCCAATATTACACTTAATATCTTTCGGCCACCCCTCATTGCTCTTGAACTTGGAAATTACATTCTCGTATAAGCTTATAGCGGCAACTCTCAACTCGAAAGGAACCTTTAGCTCTTCTAATCTATTCCATAGGTTATTTATAGGTACCATATCGAAAGCCTTTCTAAAGTCCACAAAGCAACAAAAGAGATTGGATTTATCATTATGACATTCCTCCACAATGATCCTAAGCGTAACGAGGTGGTTCGTTGTTGAGTGTTTCCTTTTAAAACCTGCTTGGCCTTTAGCCCGCTTACCTTCACTTTCAAGCCAAATGCTCAACTTCTTTTCCAAAATAATACCATATAACTTGGCTAAGAGAGGGCTGATCATAATTGTTCAATAATTAGGGGGGTTATTTGGATCCCAACTTTTAAAAATAGGGATAATGAGGCTATGAGTCCAAGGTTTAGGGAACCCTTGCTTGACCGCTTGGTTGAAAAGCTTGTGGATGTGGGGGATGAGGACAGGACCTCCAATTTTTAAGATTTCCACCTGGTAACCTTCAATGTCTTTAGCTTTCCCATTTTCCAAGCATTTAACCCCAAAATCAATGTCTTCTAATGAGAAAAATTCTTTCGTTGTGAGCAGGGTTTCAAAATCCCTGGCATTTGGAGATTCATAAAGCTTTTTAAGATAGGAATTCCAGTTGTGTAAAGAAATTTTATTATTATCTTTAGTTTTCCTAGTTAGAATCTGCCTCCAGAATTTCTTAGGAGCCACCTTAGAGAGGTGTAAGAGATTCTCTTTTCTTTTACGAATATATTGCCTTTTTTTCCTTTTAGTTAGGGCTTTGTAGATTTTTATCTTGTTAATTTTGAGAGATTCATCAATAGCTTCCTTAATTGCTCTCCTCGCACTTTTACAATCTTTGTCATACCATGGGTTGGTTTTGCTATTTCTTATATTGCTTGAGACTTCAATTGAGAACTTGTTAATAGAATATGGGAGGGTTGTAATAAAATTATGATAGAGGTCATCTATGTTGTCTATACTAGATAAATGAAGCAAATTAATTTTTAATTCATTTAGAAAGAGATCGTTTCTATTTCTAGTTCTTTTGGCTAATATATATATATATATATATAATGAAGAACCAAATTATATTTATTTTTAATTAAAATATTTATATTTTAAAATTCTAAATATTTTACATTTAATTTGAAAAGATAATAAAAAAATAATTAATACATAATAAAAATATAAATTAAATTGAAAATAAATATTATATATATATATAATTTAATAAATATAATTTTAATATAAAATTTAAAATATAAAATATTTTATTTAAGATATATATTATTTAATATATATTTAAATCTATATTTACTAATAACAAATTAAACTAAACTAATAGATATTTGTTTAAATTATATTTCATTTATAATTTTTTATCTATTTTTCGAAAATATTTTATTTTTTCTCATAATACATCTTTATATTAAAGATCATTCCTTTTTGTTTTTACTCGTTTTCGAATGAAATTTACTTTCACTTTAACTTTTCTTTACTATTTCTTTCTCATATGAGAAGCGATTTTTTTTTTTAATATTTTTCTTCATTAATTTGAAATTTTAAATTTATAAAAATTATTCCTAAAACACACACACACATATATATGAGTATTGATGTTCATCTATTAAGATCAAATTTGATTTTATTGGACCCAAAAAAATGATTATTTAGTTTATTTTATAATTGTACTCCTATGCTTAAAGAGCTTGGAGAGAAGCGTCTCGAGCTTACTATAATTTTGACATGTTAAAAGGCTAGGAAGGTTGGTATTGCAACAAAGATTATGAAACTGAGATCTAATGTGGGTGTACACAGGGCACTCTAAGAGGAAATGATTTTCATCTTCAATGTTCATATTCTCACAGAGATGGCAGATCCTTTCCACCCATGGTGTTTTAGGAACGACCCAACGACTTGTTTCACTATGGAGCTCTTGAGAGTTTGTTCTTATCTTACCTATATTAATTTTTTCCTTTGAGTTAGTTAAAACAGAGAGATACTTTTGATCTTCTAGAGTAGGGTTGATGACCTCCTTATAATATCTTAATTTTCTTTTAGCCTCTAAATCTTTCTCACACACATTTTCTCTTTAAACTTAGAAGTAACAATATTTTTAATGTTATTAATATTTTGCAATGCAACATTTTCGTCGATCTCCCAATGATTTAACCAGGCCCTGGTATCTTTATACCAACCTTGATTAAGCCTTAGGTGGTTTTGGTTGGAATTTAAAGCCAGCTTAGGAAGTCTAAGATCTCCCATGTTATTGATTTTGTGCTTGTACAATACACTAGTACAAAATGGCTAATTTTTTACTAAAAAAATGACTAAAATTTGCATATAAACGACTATTTTTCGGTCGGTGACCAATAGTAGCTAATTTACAGTATCTTATAACGCGACCAACTTTTGGTCGTTTTTAGCTTAGTCATTAATTGGTTAATATCTCAATTTTGTTATCTAGTTGTATATTTGGTCATTGATTTAGTCATTGATTTGGTCACTAATTTAGTCATTCATTTGGTCTTTCATTTTGTTACTGATTTAGTCATTCATTTGGTCACTGATTTATTCATTCATTTGCTCTTTGATTTGGTCATTAAATGTCACAATTAATGACCAAATATACAACAAAATATATTACTATATGATCACCCGAGAAAACCAATTAATGACCAAAGAACTATGACCAACATGTTGGTCATGTTATAAGATACTGTAAATTAGCTACTAATAGTCATATATGCAAATTTTAGTCATTGTTTGAAACCAATTAATGACCGAAGAAATCTGTCTAAATTTTAGTCGTGTTATAAGATACTGTAAATTAGCTACTAATAGTCGTATATATGCAAAATTTAGTCATCATTTGTAGTCACAAATTTATCATTTGCAGTAGCGATTTATTCATTATATAAACGAATAATTTAGTAGTTTATATTCATTTCATTAATAATCATTACAAATGACTAATTCAGTCACATATTTATTTTATTTGTGTTCATTATTAATCAACATAAATTCATTTGTATGAATTAAAAATTGTTATACAATGTGCATGTTCATCTAATATGAAAACACAAAGTCGCATATTTTAATACTAAACTAAACAACATCAAGTGCAACTATAAATAATTTCAACCACATAAATTATATTATATGAAATGTTAAAATATTACAATATGATTTTCCAACTTTATATTAGTTGGACTACAATTTACACATGAAATGATGTTTCATCACTTCAAAACATTATCATTGTGTTGTCAAGGCATTACAGGTGAATTCACCAACTCTGAAGACTTGATCATCAGTCTTTATATGTGTGTCTTATGCGAGATATTGGTTCTAAGGGTATCACCAAACCAGTTCTCCTCTCTCTTTTTGCATTTGTCGCTCCAATGTTATTGCTCTTCTAGTCTTTATTCAATTCATGCTTCTTACCATCAATAATGATTTCATTTTCTGAAAAAAAAAAAAAAGAATATACAATGCACTGTAAGAAATGAAAGACAATGAACACTAGAATATAACATAAATTAGACTATAAATAGTTTATACAACATATACCTTAACATCAACAATGTCAAAGCAATTTTCCTTCAACATCAATTTCTGCAAAATAAATGTCACGTTATTCTTTCCCATTTCTCAACATGCTACATATGATAAATTGAAATTCACATAAAACCAAGATCAAACCCTTTTCTAACCAAAATAAACAAACAAACAGTGCCTCTAATAAAACTTCATTATAATATTAGCAAATGAAAAGAGAGCTAGTGGACCATTTGTGTTGTTTGACTTTGCCTATTTTTGTTATAAAGTGCTCGAGCTTCAGGAACCAATAAATGTGAGCACAAGATAAAAACTAACCAACCATTCACTAGTCAACATGAGAGATCACAAATAAACCACAAAATTGATCAGGGATTAAAATTGTGAGCAGACTATCTTGAAATTTTCTTCTTGAGAAATACCTCAAAATCCCCTCGTTTCTAATAATCTTCCTGGCTATGTACCTCCATCCTTGATTTCCTTTGTTATATCTTGAATAAAGAATATCCCTTCAACAACCAATTTTGCGAGAATCCTACCAAGTAACTCAAGAGCCTTGTGCGCATCAATAGTAGCATCCTCCAATGAAAATAATACAATCTCCAACCTAGAACCATCAAAATTATATATAGTTGTAATGTTGAAGAGTGTAACTAGGTAGGTCTTCCTTATAATGACTATGTAACTAGCATTTTCACCGAGAGGTGCAAAGTAACACCGGGGAGTGGGGAAAACAATAATTAAGTGAAATATATGGAAATTTTAGTTCCTATATATCTTTCAAAGAATGTAATAGGAGGTTAAAATTTAAAAGAAAGTTACACTAACATAAAGGAACACTAATATAATTGTCCTAGAATAATGGCATAGTAATGATGGTATCAAAGATCCTTCAATAGTCGCTCCAAGGAGATTGCTCTAGCTCTTCAAATGATTCAAATAACTGTCGAAACTAAATATTCAAAAATGCTCTAAATCCATCATCAAAAGGTTTTCAATGTGCTAGAAAGGGGTATTTAAAGGTTTTTTTAAAAAAAATTTCAATCGCTGCTACAAGACTGTTTTAAAGCTGGTCCAAAACTGCCTTCTAACAACTTTAAAAGATGTCATACAAACATCTTCAATAAAATGCTATACAAATACACTCTATGAAGTAATCCATATAGAGAACACACCAATAGCCCAGAAGAGGAAAATGAAAAGTTTATCTGCAGTTACATTTTACTCTAAAAAATATTCATATCAAAATCTGTTAACATCAAAATTTGCTAACGTCAAACCAAAATTTTGTAATTTTCAAGATCCTAAGTTCAACACCAACTGCCCAACAGCCTAGCAAACTTGACAAGAAGACCCTGACTGTTCTTGTACGCTATAAGAAAAGATGGTCAACAATGTCATGAATTATAGCAAGCACCTACAATTGTTTCAGCATGTCTTATCTTTTTAACTGATCCATCATCTTGAATCTGTCTAGCATTCTCTCAATCGTCAAAATCAACATTGTCAAGCTTTAAAAATATAGCATTCACTACAATCTAGAAACAAAAATATTCATTCACAACTCAACTTACCCAGTATTCTGCTGGCCTCATTCTTAGGTTGTAAGTTGATGCCATACTCATGCAGTAAGCTCCCGCGTCATGGACCACCATTCCTGCCCACTGAAAGAGGATGGCCACTCAAATTTAAGTCACAAGTGTATGCCTTCAAAGAAGCATCACAAAATAATTCTAGAAACAATTAAATATCATATTGGAAAATCAATTCCTTCTCATCATGCATGTATATTAGGTGTGATAATTATTGTCCTGTAACTAACCACCATTTCTGGAGTTGGAATTTCCCTGTCCTTTCCTAAAAATTCTGCAGACTCGCAGACATGCCCAATGTGCTGTGTATCAAAAAGAATATCAGTTAGAAACATCTCAAAATCTCAAAATCATTTTATGATTCACATCAAAACTTTCAGACTGTGTGCCTGTCATGAGAAAGAATGGTCTATTTAGTATCTGGGAATCTCAATACCAGTAATATTTCCCGTCAACAAGGAGACTACAAAATTAGGACAAATTATCCCTTCTATATTCATTTGGAAATGATCATCCCTTCAATCATGCATCATCAAAAAAAGTTGGGTTTGTCCCAAGTCAAATTTATGTACTAACTTGGTAAGCTCCATAAAGGCTAGGCCTAATAAGCTCTGCCATGCTGCCATCAATTACATTGAAGTTCTTGTTACCATTTGTCTTGACTCCAACAACTCGACTCACAAGAACACCAGAGTTTGCAACAAGAGATCTCCCAGGCTCAACAATGAGTGTAAGATTTCCAGATAATACCAGCTCTCTTACCTGAAGAAACAACCAATGGTGCAAAAATACATCTTTAAAGTGTCTATATATATTCTCAAAATAGCTGTAACAAGGTCATCACAGTAACCTGGGCAACAAAAGAGTGTAATTTTGAATAAAAGGTAACTTAGTTTAAGCTAATGCTTAAAAGCTTTAAGGACTTACAGAATTTATAAGATCCTTAGGGGTAGGAAGCACTTCACCCTTGTGATAGTAATCAATTCCTAAACCTCCTCCAATATTTAGATACTTAATTTCAAATCCTTGACCACGTATTTGGTCAATATACTGGATCATTAGAACTGCAGCATCCTTAAATATGTTCACCTACAAAACCAAAGTAATATTAAAGAAAAATAATGTGCACCTGCTTACAGTGAACAAACTGGGAAAATCTCTTTACACATAAAATGTTTCAAGCAACAAAATTATCACTTCAGTCTCATACAGGAGTTGAATATTACATAAGAAAACCAAAATATACTTTTAACTATCGTTTTGTACGGGAAAATGCAGTCCTAGGGTTTGTTAAAACCTTCATCATCTAAGCTAATGCGTTAGACTTGGACAACAGACGTAAAATAATAAAACTTGTTTAAACAGTAATGGCATATGTCTGGTTGGTCCATCTGATCACAAAGTGCAGTTCCACAATAGAATGAATTTCCTATGGTTAAATCAGAAAAGTCTGACTGGCTGGGTAACAAAAAAATCATGATTACAAGTTATTTTACACTTCTTTTAAATTTTAGTGTCATCATTCTGGCCTTTTTCATCAACTTTCAAGAATTTTGTAGAACTCGTTAATGTGGAATATTACACAACAAGGCAACAGTCCAGTGTTTTAGCTTTGGTTTTAATCTTAAGCTTTTAGCTTAATTGTCAATGCTTCACAGAACTTAACATTCTAACTTATAGCCTAAGTCTAATAAATTTGGAACTAAATTATCTTTGAAACTTCATCTCCATGTGAATGTACTACAAGTGCAAGTTGGCACAAGACCTTTCTTATAATATCAGCACATGCAAACACCTTGTCTGATGTAGCTTCATATCTTCCTCTTCCTCTTTAGACATCCTACTTCTGTATTGAATCAATATTGCAAGCAAGGAAAACCAAACAGTTGATGCTGATTTTTATTTTATCCACCATGGAGAGAAAGTATGACATTGTTAGAAGATATGTCAAACAGGGAAAAGTTGGATCCAACCTCAAGTATACATGTTGAAGACAATAGTTTTGACATGCAAATATTTTTACAAAAATGAATAGGTCAAACCCTTGATCAGAAATACCCACCATATGGCCATCCTCACAGTCGCTGGCTTCATATAGGAAATAGAAATCTAACAGGATAACCAATGACTTTCAATGACTCGTTAAAACAGCTGAGATTGACCTATCATAACTTTAGAACTTCAGCCAATCATTGGATTATAATCTAAGAGATTTTGAAAACTAACTTGCATTAAGCCAAAAACATTGAAGTAGAAAACAATACCAGTAAAACAGTCATCCATAATTATGGAGCTTTTAGAAAGTGCAAAATAAAAAATTAGCGTTCCAGCAATTTTAAGAGATATTTAAAAATTTTAATACAAAATATTAATTGATCTCGAACAATAAATAATAATAGAAATAGCATTTGCACCGAGAGGTGCAAATTAAATGCCGGAAGTGGGGAATGTGGAAAACAGTAATAAAGTGAAATATATGAAAATTTTAGTTTCTATATATTTTAGTGAAGTGTACACCAGAGCTTTAGGCCAAAGGAAAAATAATCAGAATACCACCAAAGCAAAACAACACAGTGATGATATGACAGAAAAATATTGAAATAGTAAAAATAGCTTAAGAACCAAATCAATGAACATACAAGCACGTGTAAGATGATAGACCATAGATGGGGGAACATAACAATCAAAGAATATACAAAATTAGAATAGAGGGGGGCAGGGAAAGTATACACCATTACTCTGATACACATCTTACTCTATTAGCACATATAAAAGGACTCACCAATGGCACCAAGGATGGCCATTGACTAATAGACACTTGTTAAGCCTGGCTCACAGTTTTGATGTCAACTGCATTTTAGTGCATATGTTTGAACTTGAAGCCTCAAAACAAGATCAACACATGGGAAAGCAAACTCAAAACAACCCAAAATCAGGCAATGCCTTGCTTCCATGTGAGGACTGCTGTCAATGATATCCCAATCTTATCGGTTGGGAATAAAACCCTCAAGCTTTCACTTTACAGGAATCAAGTAGAATGTAAATAGATGAAAGGACCAGAGTTAAGAGATAACAAAATATTGTTGTATCAAACAAGGAAAAATGGAAACCCATTCAATTAGAGCTAACAACATCACTGCAAGCTTAAAAAACCAATACTCCAAGATAGGAGGCATACAATTTGGCGCAATGCAAAGTCAAAGGATCTATTTGGCACGAAGCTTGGTGAAATATTAATTGTTGATGTTGATCTTGTCGGTTTTTTGGAGAATGACCGAATTCTTCTATTTCGATATGTTTCTTGTTTTCTTGTTCCTTGCCGATTTACCATGCTCACAGTGCTTGTTCCTTTTTTCCCTGAAAATGCAGACTGAATGGAATCCATCTCATCCTCACAAGATGAAACTGGAGATCCCTTAATTTGGGAGCTGAAATGATCACGATCATGGCTCTTCGAAGAGCTCACACTTCTAGAAACTGTTGGGGAAACAGACTGTTGCCTTGATCTATTTCCAGCCTCACTTCGAGGCCTTGATGCAGGAGACAACCCATGCCTTGATGCAGGTGATGAAAATAAATCCCTAGGGAAACTTAGGGCACTAAAAACCTCCCTAGGGAAACTCAAGGACACTTCTCCCCTGTTCTGAGGATGATACCAAGTCAAAAGTGAGTGGTGTTCACTAGTGCACCTGGCCCATGGGAATTGAACTAGGGACCTGCACAACCTACTGGATTACCAACAACGTCCTAGCAACATTGGCATCATCCATTTGAGCTAAGCCTTCGGGACTTATTATATTATGGTAACAGGGAAAGATTAAATTTAATGGATTTTGGTTGGCAGAAATGGTTTCAACTTCTTAGTAAAGTTTTGGCTGGAAATGAATTTAACTGTGAAACAAAATTATATTGCAGAATTTAAATTGTAGGCTTTATTAAGTTGGGGAAAAATTAGTTATAGTTGATTAGCTTATTCCTAGTTCTTCATTGTATTATCAAAGTTGGGAAAAACAAGATAAATTAATGGTTTTTGGTCAACAAAAAGGATTTTAAAGACATTATCGGCCAGTGTCTGAATTTATTGTGGCAGAGATTACTTAATAGATCTCTTGATTTAAGCGTTAGTGCTTCCAAGTTAGGGAAAATTTTGCTAGATTTCGATCCAGAGATTTTCTAGCCTTTTCACTATGTTTTGAAAATAGAGAAAGACAAGTACTTTTAATAGTTTTTTGTTGGTGAAAGGGTTTTAAAGGAGTTTTTGGGCAGTATTTTAATGAACATAATGGCAGAAATTTGCTGACAAGTGACAAGATTTGTACATATTTCAACTTTTGGTGTTATTTGGAATTGGTCTTAATTTACTTTATTAATGTCTGGTTGAGGCTGCAATATTAATTATATGTTTTTATGATGGATCTCAGGACTATGTACCAACTTTTTTGATAACTTCAGTGCCAATGTTGTGGTGGATGGCAACACGATGAACCTTGATCTGTGGGGTACAACAGGTACTAATGGTGGAATCGGAGTTCTTATCCAAGATTTTCTTGTTCTTCGGTAGTCTCTGTTTAAAGACATTCTATATTTCATGTTAAACTGTAGGATGCATTTATTTTCCTAGATGTGTATTCTTGGGTTTAAAGTTCTTAAACAATCATTTTATGTGCATTGCTAGTTATTTCAAAGAGTAACCATTCTAGGAGTTTAGATTTTAGGCCCTCTCTAAAAATTTGGTGGAACAGGTCAAGAGGACTACAATAGATTAAGAGCTCTGAGCTATAGGGAGCAGATGTTTTTATTCTGGCATTTTCTCTTATTAGCAAGGCAAGCTATGAGAATATTACCAAAAAGGTTTGTTTTATGTGGATTGTGCTTTATGCAATCTTATTTTGGGGTCTATTTGAAATAACTTGTGAGAAGACACATTTTTTCCACCCAAACAAATATAATATCTTGAAAGTTTGATGTGAGGATGTCTTGTTTACTAAAATGGTTGTCTAACATAAGTTCCACAATGACTGTGCAGTGGCTTCCTAAGCTGAGGCATTTTGCACCTGGTGTTCCAATAGTTCTCGTTGGAACTAAAAGGTAAAAAATCCTTTCCTTTGTTACATATTTGTAATTCAAAACATTTCCAAGCTAGAAAAAGGTTTCCAGAAGGTTTTTCCTGCTTTACTTCAGTAAGTGTTTGAATCCAAATTTTCCATTCTTATAGAATGTTGTAACATTTACACCAAATGACAAGAAGATGTGCATAAATAGATATCCTATAACTTAGACTAGTATTATATTAACTATCTGACTTCTTAGCAAAGCCCACCACTATTTTCTCAGAACATAATTTTTCAAGATTACATGTATGTTAGATATCAGTTGAGTTGGGACTCGGGAGCATTGGATGTTTTCAAAATTTATGTTATTTTAATGTGTATCTCAACGAGTCTTTGGTTGGTCATATGTTTGTCAAATAGAGTATGTAGATGCCATAATACCATAGATATGGTATAAAATCATGACTTTTTTACTATTTCGCGCACAACTCATATTCAACAATTTTAGCTTAGCTTACAGTCCCTTTTTGCTATTTAGAACATTTGGAGATGGCTCACAATTTTGATGTCAACTGCATTTTAGTGCATATATTTGAACTTGAAGCCTCAAAACAAGATCAACACATGGGAAAAGCAAACTCAAAACAACCCTAAATCAGGCAATGCCTTGCTTCCATGCGAGGATTGATGTCAATGATATCCCAATCTTATCAGTTAGGAATAACACCCTCAAGATTTCACTTTACAGGAATCAAGTAGAATGAAAATACATGAAAGGACTAGAGTTAAGAGATAACACAATATTGCTGTGTCAAACAGCGAAAAATGGAAACCCATGCAATTAGAGTTAACAACATCACTGCAAGCTTAAAAAACCAATACTCCAAGATAGGAGGCATACCATTTGGCGCAATGTAGAGTCAAAGGATCTCTTTGGCATAGATCTTGGTGAAATATTAATTTTTGATGTTGATCTTGTGGGTTTTTTGGAGAATGACTGAATTCTGCTATTTGGATATGTTTCCTGTTTCCTTGTTCCTTGCTGATTTACCATGCTCACAGTGCTTGTTCTTTTTTTTTCCTAAAAATGTAGATTGAATGGAATCCATCTCATCCTCACAAGATGAAACTGCAGATCCCTTACTTTGGGAGCTGAAATGATCACGATCATGGCTCTTCGAAGAGCTCATACTTCTAGAAACTTTTGGGGAAACAGACTGTTTGCTTGATCTATTTCCAACCCCACTTCGAGGCCTTGATGCAAGAGACAACCCATGCCTTGCTGCAGGTGATGAAACTCTTGTCCATGATATGCGGCAATCACTTATTGATGTAAGAAGATTTTAAGGTGGCTCTGTTGTGAAATCATTGCCCGAATGTTGCAAGAAACTATCTTTTTCCTTTTTCTGCATATCCTGGAACAGAGCAAGGTCAACGTCATATCCCTATCTGTAGCATGTGGGGTGATCTGCAGACTTCGTCCCCTTTTGTGTCGTTCCACTTGGTGGTCCCTTGCAGGTGAACACCTTAGAGCCGGGGAAGGAAGCATTTTCTCCACATTGTTTCATAGGTCAGAATTTAACTGGTGAAATAATTCCCCAAGGAATTTCATGACCAAGAGTTTAAACTTTGCATTGTCTTTGCTTGCAGGCTCTACAGAAGTTAACTGCACCCACTTTTCTTGTTTGTTGAACACAACAACCGAAAATTGCCGATCAGCTGGGTATGAAAACGAAGCCCAAAGTAGGACAGGGGATGAGCATGAAGCCCAAAGCAAGACAATTCATTACTATTATCGCAGGACGAACAGTTACACTTGTCAACATTTTACTCGACAGAAAGGCGATGGGGAAATGTTTTGATTGGGTGGGGTGAACAATGTTTTCTCACCCCACTCTAGCAAAGATAATGCCTCTAGCGTAATTATTTACAACTTAACTAGAGTAATACAGAAAATAAACAGAAAGCATTCTACATGCCTATATCAAAAAATTCAGTCAATTCAACAACCAAAGGAAAATTGATAATCAACAATGGAACACTTGAAAATGTGAACAACAAACACCATTGTTCCCTTTAATTTGTTGGATTCTACCAATGAAAAATTAAATCAAAAGAGGGAATTGATTAATTAGAGTGCTAAGAAGATATATGGAACTTGTAATTGATCACCGATGTTGATAACAAAAGATTTAGGAATGGGGTTGACAGAAATCCAGTGTCCATCATTGAGCACTTGTAAATCGGCACCTTATCCTGAAGAAGAAGAGTGAGTACAGTGGGGTTTGAATGGGCTGGTAAACTAAATGTAAGCTCAGGATTGGGGCACTTGGGATAGTAGTTTATAGCAATTTGTTGCTCGTACTTTCCCAGCGCTTTGTCAGCTAGGAAGTCAGCTTCCACTCCCAGGCTCTCAAATATTGCCTCCAGCAATCTCAGAGAAAGTGCCCTTACTTCTCTGCAATAGATACTGGCACGTTCTCTGCCATACTCATCAAAATTACACACACATATCTAACAAACGAAAGAAACAAAATATTAACCTATAATTAGCAGGTTTTGAAGGCCAAGTATGAACATGGTCTTCTAACGGATAACAATGATGTCTCAGGTAGTCCCACTAGTTGAACACTTGATCTTTGTGGACGTTGAAGCTGGTAGAAAAATGTGTTTTACTGAATGGATTGTCGAAATAGTATTCCATTCGGTCTTCCACATGCATAGTGAAAAACTCCTCTGCCACTTCCACCATCTTGTTGCTCACCACATCTGGAATGCCATGATTGATTATCTGTTTGTACATGCAATAATAACAATAAGGTGAACGCCAAGTCAATCTCTCCCAGAATAGTCGTTCCATCAGTTCCATTGAAGGGGGCCCATCCATCTGTCACGTTTGCTGGGCTAACAGATTGATTTCCCCCAATTTGGAGAGGGTTTGGATCAGAGTGTTCGATGAAGATATGATTCACAAGCCAAGGATAGCTATTAGTCAATGGACCAGTACTTCTCGCTGTCAAAGATTTAGTATTTTGAGGATCCAAGGCACTTTTAACAATAGAGGAAGGCTTTCTTGAAGCATGATAGGTTGTATATGCGATGAAGGTTAATATCAGAACATAAGTTCTGTACGTGATGTGACTCGGTTTTGATTGAAAACACTATAACCGGTCACAAAAATTAATCTTTTAAAAAAAAGGATATATGAAGAAGATTTTTTTGAGAAAATACTGCAAACTCCATTTACAAGCATAAAACAGAGCATCCAAGGAAAGATCCCTGGATTAGCCCCTTAAACAACATCATAGGATGTTAAGCTATATCCCCAAAAAATTAACAGAAGGCAAGCTCTACGCAGCCAACGACCTACAATATGCCAAAATATATGTTCAACTTATTGGACATGGCAAAATAAAGAGGACCGACATCATTGTCCTCACAAAAACTCACTGTGACTTTGCACTGCAGCTCAGCAGACATCAACTTGTAAAAATTTATGATTAGGTCTACCCATCTTCATCTGTACAGTCCCCAGGTTTAGTAATTCCTTTCCCCATGGAAAACTGGGCCATGCAACACTATTCTCATGGCTCCGAGCAAAAACCACTGAAGTCCCCAACTTATACAAATATGAAAAACAATCAAAAATAAAATTACAAATTCATCAAAGGATCAATACCTGCGAATGAAGAAAAACCTACAACCCTGAATCCATTACTCCCTCGTTTACCCAACCAACATCTGGCGACTCTGCTGATGAAGAATAGTCTTGATCGAGATTTTCTCTGGTAAGCTATAAATATTCCCTAAAAATTGGTTTTCATTTAATACAACCATCTGGCTCAAATAATAGTGAGATAGTCCAATAATCAAGCTAGGTGCAAGTTCACAAGAAAGGTCAATCTCTGTCACTATGAAAAGAAGGATCTCGGTAACATTTCAATCTCAATGACATCACAGTGTTGAAATTACCTCTGCCTCAATTCAGTACTACTCTTATAAGATTATTTCGATACCACAACAGTGAGGATAATGAGTTATAAAGGTGTATTTACAGTTAAGGCTCGGTGTGACAAAAATATATCAGTAGAATCCGTATTACAATGAAGATCTTCAGTGTTATAATCACAGGTCAACTATAGTCTCGGTATAATCAAACACATGATAAGTATGACACTACAATTTGGAACTACCACAGTAAAAAATCTATCAATGTTTCATGCTACCACAGTGAGAAAGGTCTCACTGGTTCAGTGCCATCACAACTTGATGAAGTATGCCATTTCAGTTTGATGGTATCACATAGGGTCTCACAGAAATGGTCAACAGAAGTGAGAGACATGTACAGTGAAGTACTTAAAATCGAAGCACAAAATAAAGTCAAAACAGTGATATGTATACACAGTGAAATAGTGCATTCGAGGATCTCAGAATAGCTTCTTACATTGGGTTTGAAGGAATCTGAATTCTTTCCTATGAAGTTTACAGTGCAAGAACCAACTAAAAGAAAGAACTAGTTTGAAGGGATAACAAATCACATCTAACTATGTAACTAGGTAGGTCTTCATTATAATGACTATGTAATTATGTACTTATGTAAAGATGAAGTTAATAATAATAAAATGAATCTTTGGTTTACTTGCTTCATGGGTTTGACAACAGCTTGGAGAGGAATTTATAATATTTTAAATGAGTTCTCATACACATCTTATTTCCTTTTCATTGAATAAATTTCTTTTTTTTAAGATCAAACATGAAAGAGTACTAACTTACATATGTAGGCATGACATGCCTCTCCAATAATCATTTACCTCCATTGTGGAAGACAAATATATAAGAACCAATGTTCAAATCAAATAAGCATCAATTAATATCATATTATCTTGGTGAAGAGAAGCTAAAGAATAGTGTAGGAGAGAAATTAAAACGAGACATATTTTTAGACCCCTAGATGGAATTTTTGGACCTATATTTTTTCTAACTTGTAGACTAGTAGTAAGCACATTAATCTCTAAATTTAGGCCAATGTAGCATCCACAATTTTGGCCTATTTCAGGCCTGAAATTCAGCCCTATGGCCATTATAAATTTGGCCTATTTTAGGTGTAGGATACATATAGACTCATATCAACATTCTACAAGGACCTATTTGAGGCGAATTCAAAATTATAAAAGGACCTATGTCAAAAGGGCTCAAATCATAGTAAGACATTCCAATAATTAAGCTAGGTGCAAGTTCACAAGAAAGGTCAATCTCTGTCACTATGAAAAGCAGGATCTCAGTAACATCAAAATCTCAATGACATCACAATGCTGAAATTAACTCTTCCTCAATTCAGTACTACTCTTATAACATTATTTTGATACCACAACAGTGAGGATAATGAGTTATAAAGGTGTATTTACAGTTAAGGCTCGGTGTGGCATAAAGATATCAGTATAATCTGTATTACATTGAAGATCTTCAGTGTTATAATCACAGGTCAACTATAGTCTCGGTATAATCAAGCACATGATAAGCATGAAACTATAATTTGGAACTACCATAGTAAAAAATCTATCACTGTTTCATGCTACCACAGTGAGAAAGGTCTCACTGGTTCGGTGCCATCCCATATTGATGAGAAGTATGCCATTTTAGTTTGATGGTATCACATAGGGTCTCACAGTAATGGTCAACAGAAGTCAGAGACATGTATAGTGAAGTATTTACAATCGAAGCACAAAATAAGGTCAAAACAGTAATATGTATACACAGTGAAATAGCACATTCGAGGATCTCGAAATAGTTTCTTACATTGAGTTTGAAAGAATCTGAATTCTTTCGTATGAAGTTGATAGTGCAAGAACCAACTAAAAGAAAGAACTAGTTTGAAGGTATAATAAATCAGATCTAACTATGTGACTAGGTAGGTATTCGTTATAATGACTATGTAATTATGTACTTATGTAAATATGAAGTCAATAATAATAAAATGAATTTTTGGTTTACTTGCTTCATGTGTTTGACCCAAGACTTGGGGGAATTGACCCATTTTGCATGTTTCTTGCTAGATTTAATATTTTCAATTTGCGACATATGCCAAGCTCCATAGGAATGCTTCCACTAAGGAAATTATACGCAAGGCTAAGTGCACATAAGGTAATTCCAATAATTTTGCAACCATCTTTGTTCACGGGAACCACAATACATAATGTATAAACACGCCCAAATTTGGGAGCTATGGACTAAAAGGAGCAGGGAGGAAAATAACCTAATGTCAAAAAAAATAGTATGCCACCACAAATAATGGAGAAGCCATCAGTTGAAGTCACACATAAGCTGAATAGAAACAATTCATACCCGTATTTTCGGCTTTTGTGGAGGAATTCACACTAGCTTTCATTGCTTCACGTTTCTTAGCTTCTTCAAGATTTTTCGTCCACCATTCTTCAAGGGCTATCACTTTAAAAAAATGTAAGCATTAACAACATATTGATGTAACTGCCAAATTCTATAACAGTCAATATTTAACAATCAATAGTTTGCATTGTTACTGAACTGGGTAACACTTTAATTTTACATTATTACTCAACTAGTGGGTTAACAATTTATAACTTTTGAGGAATCCAGAGCTAAAAAGTTCCTGAGTTTTACCTTGTTAGAAAACTGAAGGCATGGCCAAAATGGGTAAGAGTATCAACCAGTCTTCTCTTCTCCACTGTAAGACTCAGCAACTCCTTTCTACTTCGTTAGGCCAATGTTTTAGGATCACACCTTTGGTGGGAATGCCATATGGGCAACTCCATAGGAACTTTAGATGCACACTTAGGGTATAAAAAATCAGATCTAACTATGTAACTAGGTAGGTCTTCATTATAATGACTATGTAATTATGTACTTGTGTAAATATGAAGTCAATAATAATAAAATTAATTTTTTGTTTACTTGCTTCATGGGTTTCACACCATCTTGGAGAGGAATTTATAATATTTTAAATGAGTGCTCATACACATCCTAATTCCTTTTCATTGAATAAAAATGATTTTTTTAATATCAAACATGAAAGACTACTAGCTTACATATTTAGGCATGGCATGCCTTTCCAATAATCATTTACCTCCATTGTGGAAGACAAATATATAAGAACCAATGTTCAAATAGAATAAGCATCAATTAATATCATATTATCTTGGTGAAGAGAAGCTAAAGAATAGTGTAGGAGAGAAAATAAATGAGACATATTTCTAGATCCCTGGATGGAATTTTTGGACCTATATATTTTCTAACCTGTAGACCTGTAGTAAGAACATTAATCTCTAAATTTAGGCCAATGTAGCATCCACAATTTTGGCCTATTTCAGGCCTGAAATTCAGCCCTATGGCCATTGTAATTTTGGCATATTTTAGGTGTAGGATACATATAGACTCATATCAACATTCTACAAGTACCTATGTGTAAGATACATACAGACTCCTATCAACATTCTACAAGGACCTATTTGAGGCAAATTGAACATTCTAAAAGGACCTATTTAAAAAGGGCTCAAATCATAGTAAGACATTCCAATAATTAAGCTAGGTGCAAGTTCACAAGGAAGGTCAATATTTGTCACTATGAAAAGAATCTGAATTCTTTCCTATGAAGTTGACAGTGCAAGAACCAACTAAAAGAAAGAAATAGTTTGAAGGTATAAAA
>JAXQQM020093275.1:0-21532 GCA_034641835.2 Pinus albicaulis
TCACTGTCTAGTGCTTTATGTGTCTGTTTTAGTTTGTTGAGACTGCAACAAGATGATGAGCTTAGTGGAAAGAAGTCGCCTTCACTAAGTGGGCCCGCAGGCTATTTTTTGCGCAAAGTCTATTTTTAGACATATGGATCATGTTCTATGAGTTGCAAGATGCTATTTGTGGATGGTTGGTCAAGTCGGAAAAAATAGATGGACTTCTATTTTTAGACATATTGGGCGGAATCTATTTTAGATTTCCAGTATAAAAATAGATATGTCGAATATTATTAGCTCTTAATAATATTTAGACTCTAAACATTATCTTATTCTCTTGGAGAACTTCGCTATGCGTCAGTATGTGTACAGAGTCGTACGTACAACTACGTCATTCCTAAGGGTTAAGTGGAGCTATTGCATGGATACTTCAGTTAGAACTCATGTGACAGAGTTTGGTGGAGTTTGATTGAGGAAGTTAATGGAGTTGTGTTCGATTTAACTAATCTAAACATAGTTGAGCTATTTGTATTTGAGTTTAACTAATTGATACAATATGTCGAAATGGTAGGAATTAAATGTTAATTATTCAATATTATAAACTCATTAATCAACTAAGGAATGCATCAGTTAACTTGAGTGCATGGACAGTTTCAGTGGAGACCAATGCAGAAATAGGTGAAAGAGCAGGTTAAATATCAGTTGTGACTATACAGTTTCTATTTGCAACACATAGATAGGTGGAGAAGCCCATGAGGATTGCGCAGTACAATCCAGGTGGTTTATCTATTTAATGAAGCCATCCCATAGCATTGATAATGCAATAGAGGCTGGCTATCAAGTGGCAAAAGATTGGAGCATGTGTTTTGCTAGATCTAGCTTGATAGTGTGTAGCAATTGGAGGTAAGTCTTTGAGAGCTTGTGAGGAGCTTTGTACAATGATTGTTACATGATCTCTATGACATATAATATACAGATAGTTGGGAGTTTTCAGCTTTAAGCTTTCCCATGAAATATTGTGTTCATATGTGTGATTGTTTATGGTTTTAATGTGCGCATGCGATTGTTTTTATTTCCGCAATTAATGATCAATGGTAGAAGAGATTTTGTATTGTGCATGAAGATAAAATAGTGTGTGATCGGGAGAATCTTGGTGAATAATATATCATTTATTCAAATTTCTACATGGTATCGGAGCAATATTGATCATTGGAGCAATTGCAAAACATTGAAGCGGTTGAGTTTTGTGCTGGTGGAATTCGAATTTGCAGCAGTGTTTTCTTGGTGTCAAAGTTGAGATGTCTTTCAACGGATTGCGATTGGAGTATGCCCTTGAGGGGAGATCGAATTATATTGCATGGAAGGACAGGATGGAGGCGGTGCTAGATGACAATGGGTTGAAGGATGTTATAGATGCTGAAGTCCCAAAGCCTACTTCTACTGATGCTGCCGTACTTGACGCATGGAAAAAGAAGACAGCAAAGTGTTGAAGGATTCTGCTGGAGGGTGTGAAGGATCACATAGTATCCAGCCTTCATGGTAAGGCTTCTCCATTCTTGATGTGAAATATTTTACTCGATTTATTCCAGAAAAAGAGTGATCGAGGAGGAAGTTGGCGCTCGAAGTTGGACGCTGAGAAACATAAAGATGGAGATTTATGTCCTAGTACCCAGAGCACCTCCACAGAAGTTCATCGTATGAGATGAGTTGGGAGAGGTATAGAGGTGACTATTGATGGTGAGGACTTGGTGAGCTTGGCCTCCTTGGGCTTCAGTAGCACTCCTATCGGGACTACTGTCAATGGTCGGGAGAAATTGCCAGGATGGGAGCGACTTTGGTCGGATCTTGTGCAAGGGGAGATAAGGCGAAGTACCAGGGACTGATCTTCATCAAAGAACTCTGATGAAGAAAATTGCACTTTGGCTGCCAAAGAAAAGAAGGGGAAGAGCAAGAAAGCTTTTCAATCTGGTGCGAAAGGAAAGAAGCACGACATGTCTAAGGTGAAGTGCTTTCAATGTCACCAACAAGGACATTACGCCACTAGTTGTCCACAGAAGACGAAAAATAAGCAGGCTGCTGGATCTGCAGCTGGAGAGGCCTTAGCCTCGTAGTTTGCGCTAGATTTTTCACTGATCGCATGCTTGGTCTAGGTAAACGGGGATTGGGTGTGGTTTCTTGACGATGGTCGTCTTTTCACATGACGGGAGATCGAATTTGTTCCGATGCGGATGAGAAAGATATTGGAGTGCACATCGAGATGGGCGATGATGGTAGATACAGTGCGACCGGTATCGGTGCCATTTCCTTTGAGAGGGAGTCTGGTAAACCCTTCGTATTGAAGGAAGTGATGCATGTTCCAGGATTGAAGAAGAATCTTATCTCTGTGGCGATGTTAGAAGACAAGGGATATGATGTTTTCTTTAGCGAGGGAAAGGCTTTCCTGCGCAGTAAGGCAACTGGTGAGACCCGGAGGATAGGGGTTCGAGTTAAGAACCTTTATCAATTGCAGGTAGATGGCTGCGCAGCAATGGCAAGCAAGGCAGAAGGAGTGGTGAGCCGGGATGATGGCGAGTTGTGGCACCGGAGATTGGGCCACCTTCACCATGGAGCTTTGAAGATACTGCAGCAGATTTCTACTGGGCTTCCTAAAGGCACTCTTGCGCAATCAGATCAGTGCAAGGGGTGTACCTTGGGAAAATTTGTGAAAGCCACCTTTCACGAGAAGGATAGTCATGCCACGACGATCCTTGAGATAATTCACACAGACGTGTGTGGACCTTTCTCAGTAGCTTCAAAAGCAAAGCACATGTATTATGTGATATTTGTTGATGATTTTTCTCGTAAGTGCTGGATCTTCTTCATGCAGAAGAAGAGCGAGACATACTCAAAGTTCTGTGAGTTCAAGGCACTGGTTGAGAAAGAATCGGGGAAGCAGGTGAAGGCTCTTAGGAGCGACGATGGTGGTGAATTCATCTCTTGTGAATTCAAGGACTTTTGCAACGCAGAAGGAATTCAAAGAGAGCTTATAGCACCTCATAACCCACAGTAGAATGGGGTTGCTAAGCGGAAGAATAGAACGATCGTGGGTGTTACATGAGTTATGTTGCATGATCAGGGCCTTCCCATACACTTGTGGGCTGAGGCATGCAATACTGCAGTATATGTGCAGAACCGTTGTCCTCACAAGATACTTGGCATGAGTACACCCGAGGAGGCGTTTTCTGGTAAGAAGCCTGATATTTCCCATTTGAAGATTTTTGGTTCACCTGTTTACATTCATGTGACGAAGGATGCCAGGAAGAAGCTGGAGCCGACTGTGGAGGTTGGGATATTTGTGGGGTACACTGATACACCCCACAACTATCGTGTATATTTTCCAGACAGTCGCAAGACTGTTGTGCGACGGGATATCAAATTTCATGAGGAGAAAGCCATGAAGTGTTCGCTTGAGAGGGAGCCACACTTGCATGCGGATGAGGAGCTATTAGTTCCTAAGGATGAGTCTCAGGATGTGGATCAGCCACAAGATGAGGTTCATGGAGTGGAAGAGACCACTCGGTGGCGCCCGGCCTTTAGAGGGCGGCGCACTACGAAGCTTAGCGGCGGCTCCAAGATGCGAGAGAAGGTTGTGGGAAGCACCTATGTCACGGCCTGGCTTGAGAGATAGTCACACGGCAGAGGCATACGGATACATGGCTCTTATGAGCAAGTGTGTCGTGACGAAGCCATCCTCTTTCGAGGAAGTTGTGGAGGACCCCACATGGGTAGATGCCATGGTGGAAGAGTATGATTCGATTGTCAGAAACAGTGCATGGGAGATTGCCCCAAGGCCGGAGGGGAAATCAGTGGTGGGTTCGAGATGGATCTACAAAGTGAAGCAGGCAGCTGATGGGAGTGTGGAGAAGTACAAGGCAAGATTTGTTGCCCAAGGCTTTTCACAAATAGAGGGGATCAATTATGAGGAGACCTTTGCACCTATCGCAAGGTATTCTTCCATACGGATGATCCTAGCTCTCTCAGCACAAATGGGGTAGCACATTCATCAGATGGATGTGAAGACTACGTTCCTCAACGGAGTCGTTGAGGAGGAGGTGTATGCCGCCAGAGTGGCAAGAAGGTTTTGAGATCTTCGGCCAGTCGCATATTATGCCGAGGCTCAAGAGAGCGCTTTATGGGTTGAAACAAGCACCTCGTACTTGGTACACACACATAGACAGTTATTTCCCCGGACTTGGATTCTCCAAGAGTGAGGCAGATCCTAACCTATACCGGATTGTGGTGGAGGGTAAGTTTCTGATATTGTACTGTATGTAGATGATTTGATTTTGACGGGTGATGAGCTGTTGATACTTTCATGCAAGGAGGACCTTGCTAGAGAGTTCGAGATGAAGGACTTGGGCCTCCTTCATTATTTCATGGGATTGGAGATTTGGCAGCGCAGTGGAGGACTGTTTGTTTCTCAGGGCAAGTATGCCCGGGAGATTCTGGAGAGGTTCAACATGCATGGCTGCAAGCCTGTTGACACTCCTCTTCCTGGTGGTTTGAGGAAGGAGGATGCTACTTCAGCGGAGGTAGTGGATGCCACTGTCTATCGACAGTTGGTGGGGTCGCTTATGTATCTGGTCAATACACGACCCGATATATGCTATGCTGTTAACCAGCTTTCGCAAGCTATGGTTAAGCCTACCAAGCTCTTCTGGAAGGCAAGCAAGCATGTATTGCATTATCTTAGAGGCACATCGAGATATGGCTTGTGTTACAGACAGGAGGATGAGGTGAAGCTATGTGGCTTCACGGATGCAGATTGGGCAGGGAGCCCAACGGACAGAAAGAGCACATCTAGAGGGATCTTCAGTATCGGGTCGACAACAGTTTCTTGGTACAGCAGGAAGCAGAGATCCGTGGCACTCAGTTCAGCAGAGGCTGAGTATATGGCAGCAAGCTTGGCTGCATGCGAGGCCATATGGATGAGGAAGATTCTGGTCGGGTTGTTCGGGTCACACTTGGAGCCTATTGTGATTTATTGTGATAACCAGAGTTGCATTAAACTCTCGGCTAATCCAGTATTTCATGATAGATCCAAACACATCGACATCAGGTACCATCATATCAGAGATTGTGTGCAGTGGAGAATCATGTTACTTTCATACATTCCCACGGAGGATTAGGATGCTGATATCTTGACGAAGGCGCTCACCAGGAGAAAATTCGAATACCACAGAGGCAGGATAGGGGTGGCAGATAATCCTTATCTTGTTGAGAGGGAGTGTTGAGATTGCAACAAGATGATGAGCTTAGTGGAAAGAAGTCGCCTTCACTAAGTGGGCCCGCAGGCTATTTTTGGCGCAAAGTCTATTTTTTAGACTATGTCTATTTTTAGACATATGGATCATGTTCTATGAGTTGCAGGATGCTATTTGTGGATGGTTGGTCAAGTCGGAAAAAATAGATGGACTTCTATTTTTAGACATATTGGGCGGAATCTATTTTTAGATTGCCAGTCTAAAAATAGATATGTCGAATATTATTAGCTCTTAATAATATTTAGACTCTAAACATTATCTTATTCTCTTGGAGCACTTCAGTTAAGTGCACAGATGTCGCACAGGAGCTGACAGAAGGAATTATGCTATTCCTGAGGGTTAAATGGAGCTATTTCATAGATACTTCAGTTAGAACTCATGTGACAAAGTTTGGTGGAGTTGATTGAGGAAGTTAATGGAGTTGTGTTTAGTTTAACTAATCTAAACATAATTGAGCTATTTGTATTCAGTTTAACTAATTGATACAATTAGTGAGAGTGGTGTGAATTAATTTTTAATTAAGTCACTAATTATAAACTCATTAATCAACTAAATAATGCATCAGTTAACTTCAGTGCATGGATAGTTTCAGTGGAGACCAGTGCAGAAATAGGTGAAAGAGTAGGTTAATTATCAGTTGTGACTAGACAGTTGCTATTTGTAGCACACAAATAGGTGGAGAAGCCCATGAGGATTACGCAGTACAAGCCAGGTGGTTTATCTATTTAATGAAGCCATCCCATAGCATTGATAATGCAATAGAGGCTGGCTATCAAGTGGCAAAAGATTGGAGCATGTGTTTTGCTAGATCTAGCTTGATAGTGTGTAGCAAGTGGAGGTAGTGCTGAGAGCTTGTGAGGAGCTTTGTACTATGATTGTTACATGATCTCCATGACATATAATCTACAGATAGTTGGGGTTTTCAGCTTTAAGCTTTCCCATGAAATATTGTGTTCATATGTGTGATTGTTTATGGTTTTAATGTGTGCATGCAATTGATTTTATTTCCACATGTAATGATCAATGGTAGAAGAGATTCTGTATTATGCATGAAGCTAAAATAGTGTGTGATCAAGAGAATATCGGTGAATAATATATCAGTTATTCAAATTTCTACATAGTTTAGTATTGTTCTCAATGCCAGTTTCAGCATTACATAAAATGAATGAGTCCATATCAGTGGGCGTAGAGTAAATAGGACATTTTCGAGGTATTTCTACTCTACTAACCATGTACTTCATGAATGTTTCTCTATAAATTTTCTTGGGTTGGCCAAAAACTGATATTGTTGCATAATACATATCAAGTTGTAGATATCCTTGTAGTTTAGCTCCCCATGAGCGAGATAACAACATTCCTTACTTAGGAGGGATGTCAGCTACTACAATATCTATGACTATGCTTTTTCCAGGGTATTGAACTAAAGTAACACATAAATCTTTTATCAAGCCTAAACATCTCACTTTACTGGATTCAAATGAGAAGAGATCTTTATAAGGTCTAGTGATGTCTAAATTCAAGGTTTCCATTATTTCTTTTGGCATCAAATTGTGTGAGGCCCCTGAATCTAGCATTGCATTATGTAAAATCTGATCATGAACAATTAAGCTAATGTGAAATGGGGGAACTGCTCCATCTTAGTGTTTTCCATTAACATCAGGACCAAATATTAGTTATGGTTTATCATCACTAAAATTTATAGAATCTTCTCCATCACTCATATTTAAACTCTCAGTAATATGTGTTTTGTATAAGTCAGGTTTTACCAACTATGTCAAAGGAATTGGTATCTTCAATTTGGCAATTTCAGCTTGGATATTAAATGGCACTTGTGATTTTCCTAGCTAAATTATTTCTTCTTTTGTAATTGTAGTTTGGGTGGGTTTGTCTTATTTTTCTACAATTGGTTTATCATTCTCTGTTTGTATTTCCACTATCTTACTGCTTTTAATTTTCTTTTCAGGGACAGTTTGAGATGCAGTGGAAGTCTTTGCATATTTTGTGTTTTCAGTAGCTATTTTAATAGTGGTTGCTTTTGGATCAACTAATTTTGGATCATCAGTAGATGTTTTTAAGTCTGAAATTGTTGTTTTAGCAAAAAATGTTGTCTTGGCAGTAGCATATTTTTGGAGATCTGCTGATGTTTGGACAACAGCATCTATGATGTCAACAATTTTAGGACTAGGTGAAATTTTGGGACTTGAAATTTTCTGAGTTGTACTAGAGTTTTGCTTAGTTTCCCTAGGGAGAATTTGCAGAACTTTATTGGTAGGAGCCTCTACTGTCTTCTTTGTTTGTGTTTGGGCAGTTTTCTTAATAGTAGGCTCTACATTTTTCTTGCTTCTAAGGTTATATTGCTTATAAACTTCATTAATTGCAAACTCATAACCTTGCTTGTAATTAAAACACTCACCAGAATCTAATTGTAGTTGTTGTAATTCATATAACTCTTGTTCTTCTTGTGTAAGAAAAATGGTGTTATCATTATTAATTCCCATTAGATTAATGGTGTCTTCATCATCTTCATTTTGATGAGAAATTTCAACATAGTTCTCTTGGAAAGTTTGTCTTATTGTTTGGTCAGGCGCTAATTCTTTAGATTTTCCAGTGTTGGTGTTTTTCCTGAAATTGGGATTTCTAATTTGAGGTCCTTGTTGTTGGTTATCCAACTATGGCTTCCTTTCCATATTATCTAACCTATCCATCGTTCTCTCTAATTTTTTTGCTAATTGATCTATTTTCAATTCTGAAGTGGATGCTTCCTCTTTTATTGTCACTCTCCTTTCATTTCTTAATCTAGCTTTCTTTGCTAACAAGTTTTCTTCTACACTAACAACATTACTTTGCATCTACTCTAAATTTTCTGGATTTCTCTCTCTTAGTTGATAAGCTATATCTATATCAAATCCATCAAGGAATTTGATAAGGACAAAGTCTGGAGGAGGTTTAAGATTAGCAAGAATTGCATTATAAATACTGTTATATCTAGTACAATAATCTTGGATTGTTTCATTTGGTGCTCTTTTTATGCTTTCAAATTCAGATAATATTTGTAGTGGATTTTTCTTTTTCTCCCATCTATTAAGAAACATTTTATGAAAAACTGCTAAATCAGCAATACTACCAGCATTCAAAGCTTTAAACCATTTTTTCACTTCACCAGCTAGAGTTTGAGCAAAAAGTCTCATTTGGACATCAACATCATCTATTTCATGTAGTTAAAAATAGTCTTTCATCTTATTGACATGTTGTTGTGCAGTATAATGAGTGGTCCCATCAAATTGAGGGATTTTGCTTTGATAATCCTGGGGCATATCATGTAACTGTGATGGTAGGACCAAGGGAGCATATCTGGCAGCCATGGCTTGGATTCTAGCTTGGCTAGGAGGTAAGTTTGAAGTACTTGGTGAAGAACTAGAACTACTTGCTGATGCAGTTAAAGGAATTTCAAATGAGATTGGGATATAAGAAGATTTACTCGAAAATGTGGTTGAGATACTAGAAGATGAAGTTGGGATGCTAGAACAGGTACTTGGAAACGAGAATGATGTATTGGAAAATGCAGCAAAAATACTAGGGGATGAACTTGAGGTGGTGGAAGATGGAAATATAATTCTAGGTTGAAATGGCTTCTTAGGAAAGAATGAATCTGTGGAATGAAGTGTGGTGCAAACAATGGATGAAGTGGTAGTGAATAGGGATGAACCTACAGATTCTAAAAGGTTGGTATCTAAATGGTTGGTAGAAGGCTTAGGGGTATAGGCTGATAAAGCAGTCAATTCAATTGAATGTTGTAAATAAGCTTTATCTATTTCTTTAATCAAATTTGCAGTTATGGCATCAAGCTTATCATATAATTCAAAAATATTTTGATCAGAATCAACTGAAACAGTTTCCTTCTTAGTTTCAATGAATGAAATGAAATCAGGATCTATTACAGTATTATATAAGTGACTTTCTGATTCAGTTCTAAATAAAGATTGTTCAAAATTTAAATAAAATTCAATGTCTTGTAAACTTGATAGTTGTTTGGGAAGGAAATTTGCTTTGACTAATGAAATTTTATTACCTAAATCTTCTACTCTTTTTTTTTTCTTTCCAATTCTCTCAGGATTATCTACTATGACAGCACGTTGTGGATTTGGATTGGACCTGGTATAGTAAACTCTTCTAGAAGCCAGAATTATAGTTTTTTATGAAAATATACTCACAGCTTATTTAGAATAATATTAAGGTGAAAAGATAAATGAAAATATTTCCTCTAAGTTCTATTTAAAAATTGAGGATTGGTTAATTCCCTAGTATGGTCACCAGTATGTTATCACTCTAATAATTCTCAAAAGTTGTGGGATTTTTTATTTTAGTTTTAAAGAATATTAGAGGTAACTACAAACCTACTTTTAAGCTTTAGGATCTAGCCTTCCTAATGCTCAGAGAGGGCTCTCTCTATATGATTTAACTTTCTTGATTTGTATTTGATTTTAGCATATTTATGAAGGGTAAATTGGTTTTGGGGTTTTGATTTGATTTGGTGGTGAAATCACTTACTTAGATGGATAGCTATAGATCTGTATCCCATTGGGTAAATGGATTCAAAGTGTCAAGCAGTCAGATCAGGATCAATGTGTAAAGGGAAATGTTTACAGGTCAAGATAGCTAAGTCACTTCAGATCTTTAAGGCTGGTGGTGAAATGGTTTTGATCGGGATAAAAGAGCAATTAAGGGTTCGTAAATCCGGATTATGAGTGAAAATACAAAGGTCAATCAAAACCAGGGAGAAATTAAGGGTTCCTTAATCTAGATATTAGTTGAAAACATATAAATGATAATCAGTCCAAACAGAGTGCTTTTAACATATTCTGAAATAACAATTCCTGATTTATCATTAAGATTTGGAGAACATTCAAGTATTGATGGAAAACATAAGAAAATTGACAAATTAACATGTGAAAATACTTCACTGTAGTAGCCCAACACATGAATCTTGTAATATGATGCTTTATTTCCTGTGATCTAGTCTGCTGACTTCAAATTGATAAAAAAAACCCTTAGGTTTAGAATAGTATAACTATATAAATGGTCAGAAATTCATCCACCCTCAATACTTCCTAATGAGAATTATTTATACAAAAACTTATACAAAATATCCTAGAATAAACTTATGAATTATTGATGGAAAAAAAACATCTTCATGCAAGAAGATAGTGACAGCTTCATAACTAATGCTAGTTGTTACTTTTTTTATTGAAATAAAATAGTTTGTTGTCTTGATTTTATCATTGCTTTCTCTCTTTGTTTGTTCAACTAATACTGCAGCTGGAAAATGAGGTGTCCTTAATGCTGGCAGATTCATCTTTGCTCTGATTTTGTCTCTAACCTTTCATCTGATACACTTTATCCTGATACTCTTTTACTGCAAAAAACTGTCAATGTTGGTGTGAAAACAGTAAACTCTATTTTTTATTTTCACCACTTTGTGCTCACTGTAATCCGATCTTACAGTAGATCAGTCAACTTATCCCAGAACTCAGCTCCTGGCAATTTTATCTTCATAAGCCTTTTGAAGTTTTCATCAGCTTCAGTATATTTTGAAAATTTTGGTTTGTTCACAAATAAGTGTTTTACTTCATGCTGTAAGTAAAATAAATTTTCAAAATTCTTATATAGCACCTTCCCTGTTGGGATTCCCTACAAGGTTAATTTTTTCACCTACTCTTTGGCAAACTCTCTTATATTTTTTTCATAATCCTCCTGCTTCATTAATCTAGCATTAATCACTAGAGGATTGGGAAGGCCTTTTTGCCTTAGAACATCAAATTTAATCATGAACCTTGTGATTACAATTTCCATGTTCTGCCATTTTTCTTCTAACTGTGTCATCAAGTTCTTCTTAGAGATTACCTTCCTAACTTCTAGGATGGTCTATGTTCTGTCAGTAATTCCAATTTTTTCGAACTCTTGTTTATTTTTGGAATTGAGGAAATTGATGATTTCTAGAGCTTCTTCAGGTTTCTTGCTTAGCTCTTCTTTTGTCTTCTGTATTGCCTCTCTTGTTGATTTCAATAAATCTTCTTTCCCATAGATGACCTGTATGGATGGCCAAATATTATTGACTGCTTCAATGATATTGGATCATAATTGCTACTTAACATGTGCCATTGGTTCCTTCAAAGTTAATCCTTTTTCCAACTTCTTCAGTTGTTCATTCAATCTGTTGGATTTTTGTTCTTAATTCTTAGCATTTATTTGTGCAAGTTTCTTAGCATCTTTAAGATTTTTTAGTTGTTCCTTTAGTCTATTTATCTCATTGGTTTGGATAGACATATCTTGCATTGCCTTTACTAATTTTCTTGCTTCATCTGATTGTTGTGTTGTTGTTGTTGAAGATTCAGTGGTTGAAGTTGTAGATGAAGAAGTTGGAACTGTTGTGTCCATTGGAACATTAGGAGCTAGGGTTTCTACCAAATTAGATGGTACAACTATTGTAATTACAAGAATCACAGTGGCAAGAACTTCCTGTACTTTGTTGGCTTCTTTCTCTTGGACCAATTTGTCCATTTCAATTTCCATTTCTTTAATATGAGCTATTAACAGTAAAATGTGACTCATCATCTCATCTTTCTAATTAGAATCCTGTAAAACCTCCTTGGCTTGAGGATGCTATGTAGGGGGAAGCTTCAATTGTTTCTTAAGTGTAGCAATGTTTGCGATCTTCTTTTTTATCAATTCCTCTGCCACTTTTATATTTGAGGATCATATCCTACTTCAATCACTAGCTCTTCCAAGGATTTGATTCTAGTGTCCTTTGCATATAAAGATTCTTTCTCCATTTTGAGCTGATCTCTTACATTTATCAAAGTGTTTTTAATTTTCTGTCCACTCATGGCCTTAGTAGTTATTGTGGAATAAATCATCTCTCCTACCTACTTATGAAATTCAATTTGATCCAGAGGATTAATATCCTGGACTGGAACTTCAAAATCAATCTTTTTATAATCAAAGGATGATTTAGGAGTTGGAACTGTGGGATGAAGAACTATCATCAGCATCTTTTTGTTCTTGTAGTCAAAGGCT
Organism: Pinus albicaulis; assembly: GCA_034641835.2. NCBI lineage: Eukaryota > Viridiplantae > Streptophyta > Pinopsida > Pinales > Pinaceae > Pinus > Pinus albicaulis. The sequence continues at coordinate 12,360 of JAXQQM020093275.1, forward strand.
GAAAGCAACCTATTCTGAATGCTAGGAGTTTGCTTTAGATACTGAGAATATATTTCATTTTTTATTTCTTCATTTTTGGCCTTAATTTCCTTGTATCTTTCTTTGATGTCCATGTCCTTTTCTATTGTTTTCTTGGATGAAGACACTTCTATACTGTGTTGTTTCTGAATTAATTGTGTCTTTGAGGTAGTTGGTTGTTGTCCCTCTTCAATTATTGTTGGAGGTACATTATCTTTATCTAGAATTTCTATGTCAATGACCTCTACTGTCTCATTTTCTTTATTGGCAGGATTTACCTTTGGCTTTTTGTTGTATCTTAGTTTGAATTTGGTCTCTGTATTAGTCTTAGCTGTATAAGACCCTTCCTTCCTGTTTCTTTTTACACTTCTATCTTCTTGGGATGGAGTTAGCAAAGTTTGACTAGTATAAATTTGCTTCTCTGCCTCTACTAATGTATTCTCTAACCATTCAGATTGGTTTGAGAATTTCTCAAATTCAGGCTTCTTTTCATATATGTTTGGAGTTAATTTACATTTAACTCTCATTTTGCTGATGACACCAAGGGGATCATAATACCAAAGAAAAATAGGATTGAATTTGAACTCCTGCAACTGTTTTTCTGCCTCTGGACCTGCTTCTCTATTATTACAAATGAATGGGCCAACCTAGTTCTTCAACTTTAATTGTGTTTTCTTCTTTGCAATTAAGAAATTGACAACATCTAAATTTAAAATCCGCCTTATATATTCTAGAGAAAATAACCTCATAGGGAGGTATTTTGGTAATTTATAAGGAATGAGGCTTGACCCATAGACTCCGATTTCAGTGTGATTTTGGTGCAAGTACCAATCACCTAGCCTATTGTGCTCAGACAATTGTAAAACCTTCTTGATTTCATTGCTAATTATGGGCTGCACACTGCTGTTTAGAAAATTGACCAAGGGATGGATGAAAGAATCTGTGAAATCTGAATAGGTAAACTCATTTGAATCTTTCCTTATCAAGTAAGTCCATGATATGATAGATTGTGGATTTCCTTCCACATCAAGCTTTTGAAGACTTATAGGAAATTTTTCAGACTGAAAATAAAGGGACATGTGGAATAGGAATGAAGAATACCTAAAAACACCTTCAGAAGGCAGTTTTACTAATTACTCATGGATATTGTCAACAATATATTGGGAAAAGTTAAATATGACAGTAGGAGGTTGGTTGGGTGCAAAAATAGACAAGAAACCAAGAACTGCAACATCATCATGTTCATCTGTAAAATAGCCAAGGATGAAAGACAACATGGAAATAATATGTCTTGTTCTTTCTAAGAATTTAGCAGAGGAGTATGGAGGGTTCAGCTTGTGAATTTCCAGATAGGATGGCATGAAGGTTTCAAAAATCTGGAATATTTTGGGAAAATCCAGAACCAAGTAGAACTTAGTGAGGGCTTCAATAGATAAAGGAACTTCATTTGGCCCAGGTTGTATCTAAAGCATCTGGTTGATAGACTCAGCTGTAATGGTAAAAAAAAATTCATTTTCAGGGTTCACAATGGCTCTTTGATAAGGAGAGTAGCATGATTGGCAGAGTCTGATTACTTCTAGGCATTGGTGAGTATGAGGAACAACATATTTGGGCAAGTTTGGTTCCCAGATAAACACTTCATCAGCCTGATCTAGGGATTTTTCTTGGCTCTAGCAGTGGAGCTCAAGAAGGTTGAACTCTGTCACAGTATCTGTAATTTTTAAGTCTACATCTACCAGGGGAATATGCTCTACATCTACAACAGGGGGTTGTAGAGGATTGACTACTAGAGTGTTTTTGGAAGCCATTGATTATTTTTTATTAATCAATTTTATACCCTTTTGACCTTAAAAACACTGATTTATGCCTGAAAAACACCTCTGGAAGTTTAAATAGTTTGCAGAAGGACTAGGATAAAACAAGGGTTCTATATTTTGTCTGTAAAGGAATAATCCTAATCAATTAACTTTAAACTATAATTTATGTATCAAAAGAGGAACTTCAAGAACTTATAGCTTCAACAAATGATATCTACGGTTTACAGTGCACTTTCTGTGATAAAAAAAATATTAAGAAATCAATTTTATGAGAAAAAAGATGCCTAAGTACTGTAGGGAAGGGTTTAAGGTCTCAAAGGCTTTCTCAGGTCTGTAGATGGCTAAACTTAATCAAAGTTTGTGTTTAAATCTGTTCAAGTCTTCAAAATCTGTGATAAAATGCTCAGGGTTTACATAATCAAAATATTTATGAAACAACAGGGTTTTCTTTAGGTGCACAGGCTTCTAAATGGTCCATTTAACTGTATAATTCTTTTAGATTGATAAATGAGTGCTTTTCCTATGAAGAATACCTGGGAAAATTGAAATTTTGTTGTGTAGGAAGGTTTCTGGGGTTGGAAATCTTTCAGAAGCTTTTTCTGGTCTTTATAGGCACTCGGATGACTTCTGCAGTGGTTGTAGCAATCAAATTGATGACTTATGTTTCATTCAGGCTAGAAAACAGAGGCGAAAATGGTATTTTTGGTCTGTAATACTTCTTCTACGTGGAAAATGATAACATAAGGGTACTAATGTATGCATTCGGGCATTTTTATAAACAATTTCATTGAACAATAAATGTATTAAATGTAGGTTCAATTCAAACAGATAAGCAGTTTGGGCGTGGGGGAGGGAATAATCGCCTAGCGGTTTTCGCAACGTTCATAGGTGGTAAGTGAGATTAGAATGATCGATGCGATCCAATGGAATTAAGACGCGTGGAGGTGAGAGAAACCCCAAAAACTGCATTTATCGTAAGCTACAGGTTTGTTTAATCTTTGTGCTGAGAAATGTGTGATATGGGATCACTGCCATTGGATTTGGGAGATGAGAAGTGAACGGTCGAGATGATGCGATAAAGCTGCGGGGTGAGATGGCGTGGTGCCTAGGATTTCTATGCATCAGGAGGTGAAAATGCATTTAAAATTAGGTTTAATACATAGTTTTGGAGTGAAATGTGATAGGTGGATTAATGTTTTATTTAACAAATGGAATGCATATAAGTGTAACTTTAGCATTGGCGGGGGTTATTTATAATGAATTTGAAATAATATGATTAAATAGTTTTAACCTATGGGATGAGTGGGAAAATATATCACATGGGGAAATAAAACTTAGGTTAAAATTAAAATATGGATGAGAAATAATATTTAAAGGAATTAATCTAATACGAGCTAAAGGTGAATATTGGAGTTAATATATAAATTAATGTGTTAGTAATGAAATGAGACGAGGGAGGTGAAATACACTAAGCCTAGTCTAAAACATGATATAAGGAAAAATCCTTTGTTGTGGGTCGTGACATAATGTTTTTACACTTGGGAAAAAAATATTTTTTGGGTATTTTTTTTGGTAAAATGATGCAGGAGCATCAAGGCCAATTTTCATTTTTTAATATGTAATAAAGGGGGATGTGATATTTTAATTATTTTATTAATTAATTTTTCATTTTTAAATAAAATAGGAGATAATTTAGAAAAGTGAGGATTTTGTAAATATTCTTTTATTAATGAGAGAAAATAGAATTAAGTAACAAAATTAGGGAGTAGGAATGCTATGTACGGGACTTAGTTGAGTCCACACCTAAAATGTATTTAAATTAGATTTAGTTGAGGATTAGGTGGAGAGATTTTTGGAGTGAATTAAATTCATTATTTATGTATAAATATAAGTGGTTTTTGTGAGGAGAACACACTTGAATAGTTGAAGAGCTGAGGGGAGTGAGTGAGGAGTGGTTTAAAGGGCAAAGAGCCAAGAGGCCGCCCAATGTAAAATCTAGCCACAGAATTTTATTATAGTTAAGGAAGTTTGATTTGTATGGCTCTTTTTCGCCTTTATTTTAAATGGAGCTGAATGTTTACATGATTTTACTATAGAATTTTTGATAATTTTCAGAGTTTGTGAAGCATTTGTGTTTTTAGATGTGGGATCTACTTTCTAGCAAAATTCCTGCATCATTTTTGGTATCAGAGCGGGAGAGCTGCCTGGTTGAATTTGAAATTATATATGTTGTTTATGAGTTTGATTTCAGGGACGAGCTTGTACGCTGGTTGCATAACCAGATGTGTGGTGGTTTCCAGATTGAAGAGCACACATTAGTTGAGTGCAGAAGTGTTGTCGGGTTGTAGGTGAATTGTGGAGCAGCTTTTTGAATCAATCTAAAGCATTGGTCATTGATTTAATTGAAGAGAGGAAGTGGATTATTATTAATTCGGCACTTGATACATTGGAGAGGCGCAATAGAAGTTTAAATTGATAATCAAACATCCAACGGAGGTCCTATCCCTGTAACTTGCGACAAGAAATGGAGCGTTGTTGGTGGATATATAACCTTCTGCTTGTTTACAACAAGTTATTATGTATATTATTGAGCATTGTTTAATATGAATCGATCTGCAACATTGAATAGGGGAATTTAAAGGAGCGCACAAGCATGAATCAATACTGAAGCAATTAAGAGTGAGTCTTTAAGACTGAAGTGGAGTGAGCTTAAAACCAGATTGTAAACTGGATCGATCAGTGGATCGAGTCAAAGTTCAATTCAAATTAGTATTTTTATATCAATAGATAGCGCCGAAGGAGTGATGGAAGTCTTGGGCTTCAGGAAAATCAGTCGACATGTGCGACCACTAACCAATGACGGGACTATGATTTGCTGAAGAAAGTCAAGGAAACCAAAAGTCTGAGAGGTGTCCCTGCGTTGATGGTCTGACATCGGTGTGACATCAAGGTGAAGCGAGCCATCGTGTTAGGAGACACTTAGCCATGCATAAAGGAGTTAATTCTGGTCAAACGGAATTGAACAAGAGTTTGCAGACATGAGAGAGGGCGCAAATGCAGAATAGGAAATCGATTGAAGGTTCGATTGCATAAAATTCTTAGCGATGTCGAAATGCAGTAGCTGGAGATAAGGAAGGGGCCAGTGTTTTTTCGATTATAATTTTTAGCTCATTTATTTATTTCTGTATAAGATTGATTTCTCTGTGTGTATTGTGTGCGTATCTGACACATTTTAGGTAGCAGCGCAAGGAGGTACTTGTGACAGCGTTTTTTTTCTTTGGTTGCAAATCACAGTGTTGATTGTATGGGCCTGTAGCCATTTGAAGGAGCGCCAGAGGAGAAAAACTCTGCATACGCCTGGAACATACTCAAGGGAGGAACACTGTGTGAATTCGGTTCATACGGTGGAAAATTCAGCCGCTTTACTTATGAAAATCATGGTGGTGGATGAGTGGCGTTGAATGGTATTCTGTCAGCGTATTAACCAGTGTGAACAGTGGCATGAACTGTCAGCTACAGTAGAGGTAACGCGTGGTTTAAGATGTGTGAATGTTTGGTTGTTGTTTGATCATACACCGCGTAGAATTGTGTGCAAATGAATTGTAGAACACCGATCTATTGCGTGATGGTTAACGTGAATGTTGCTGTGGTAATCAACTAAAGTTTTCCATCGATTGTACTGTATGGGTGATGTAAAAAAAAATCGATATAGATATAGCATCGATTTCCCTTGTGATGGTCAACATAAAGCTGGACTTTGTATTGTGAAGATCAATGTAAAAATCGATATAGCTGTAGCCATCAATTTTACTATGAGAATCAAGTTCGATATGAGGTTTTGGTTGGTTTCTGTGGGAATGGATTATGTTTAACATAGAATTGATAGTTGTTGTTATTTTTTCTTCATTTCATATGAATGTATATGCAGTTGTTCTCTTAAGAAAAACGTTCGAGCTGCTTTTAAGTGGAGTTTTTTCTTTGCTGTGATGATCGATTTGGATCTAAGAACAACGCTAAAGAATTATGTTGAAACAGTGAGGGCGACATGAAGAAAAATCGGAAGTGAACCATGAAAAGAGCGTGGAAATATTGTGCAGTGGAATGTGGAGTGGCTTTGAAGTTGAGAACTAGCGCTGGAAGAGATGGCAGTAGTGTTAAAACAGTGGCATCACGCTGCTGAAACTGGTGTTGGTCGAAGTTGATGTGTGTGCAACATAGTTGCTAGTACATGAGGCGTTAATCAAACTTTAATGAAGTGAAGGCATTGAACAGAGTTATATGAATGCTGGAATGAAATATCAAGGGCACAGATAAGGCGAGGTTACGTTTGTTTGGATGGAATTGAGAAAGAACGAGAATGTGAGGAAATGCCACGCGCAGAGACAGAGACATTAAGTCGACTAGGAAGAAAATGGTAAGTTAATGGCCAGACATATTATTTCCGTTAATACATTGATTTAATGTTAATCACTACATTGAAATGGTTGTGTGATTATAAATGAGGTCAACTTTGAAACTGGAACCGTTCTTATATATGTTGGCAACGTTGACTGTACTTTAATCAAAACTGATTAGAAGTGAATTGGAATGTTGGTAAATGTGGGAATGTATAATCCCATATGCGTTGGGTTGATTAGTGAATATCTAACTTGGTACGTGGAAAAGCAAAGGCACATGAATACTTGAATCAAAATTTTTTGGTTTAATAAGTTGCGGGTGGTAATTACATGCCTTGGGATTTAATTAATCAAATTCGACATTTGAAATTGAGAAGTTTGCATAGTTAACATCATGAAAAGATTTTCATGGAGACCCATTACATCTGAAGGTTTTTATGAGGATATGATTGGGTTCTAATGCTATCTAAAGTTTGAAAAAGTAAATTGTTGGGTTTGGTTTTTGAACCATATGTTGAAGAGCTTCCGTCTGCAATGATATATGTGGATCGAAGTCTTATAAGGGAAAGGGGAGCTTATATTTGAATTATTTAAAAAATTCAAATAATTGATTTAAATTCATGAGATGGGTTTGAGTTATATGGTTTTATAACCATTATGATAAAAATAAGCTTCCACAAGGAGATGGGTTGGTCTATAATAACCATGAGATCAAATTTTTCTTTCATGTAGATTGCCAGATTATTGGGATTGTTGAAGTTGTAGTTTTAAAATTATATGGGCAATTGGTTGTGATGCATTTTTATATGCACGTAGTATTCAAGAAGATTCTGGTTAAGCAGGGTTAGCTGGGTCATTTTGACTTATTGGACTGGTACATTGAAGTTTATGAAATTGTGTGAAATTGCCTGGAATTGAAGTTTTATTTGGGCAAAATTTTTGAGATGCATTTTGTATATGCTAAGGTGTTGTTTGCAACAATTTGTATCAAGAGGTTGCCAGGGATTGGTCCCAAGACAAAGAGAAGCCAAGCACAGCAGGAAAGTTGCATTTGATGAATGACAAGTGCAAAGGATTGCGGGGAAGTGGCTTAAATGAAGTCCACACGTAAACAGATGCAGTTCACAAAGGAGGGGAAGATGACTATTGATAGTCATTTTCGGAGATCTGATGAAGAGTTTGAGTGGGAGAAGGTTGAGATATCAATTCACCTTGAATTTTTAATGGAGTTGTTGCAGGAAAATGTGAGAAACCAGACACATGGTTGGACCATGAAAAGGAAGGTGAAGTGGCAGAAGCTACATGCAAAAAGGGAAAAGCAGGTAAACATACAGTTGATGGAGGAGCTGAGGAAGCTCAAACAGATGCTGAGTTGTGAAGAACTCAGAGAGGCTGAGTTGAAAATGGATGTTTCCATTTGTGGCCCAGAACATGGTGAAATTTTGGGTGAAGAGATCAGTGAGGAAGATCTCATGAACTATTGGGATAGTTCAGAAGCATCTGAAGAGGTGATGGCGAGAGAAGCAGATGAGGCTATGAAGCCTTGCAATTTTTCTCACAGTTCATGTATGTTTGCAGGATGTGCGAAAGACGATGAACAGTCTGATGGAACTGTCACAAACGAGAATGAAATCTTTGAGGTAAAGTCTGGTAAAGAATTCCTTCCAAAGAAGGAAAGTGATGATTGGTCAGCAACAAGTGAAGGTATGGAAAGTTGTGTAAAATTTCCAAGTTCTACTCCAGTTGAGATTGTTTAGTTATATCGGAAGTTAGATCTTGAAAGGAGAGAACTAGAAAAGCAGAGGATCTATGTTCAGGGAAAGTTGCTGAAAGACACAGAACAGGGAAACATTTTTCAAACAGATGATGTGGAGGAGGGATTAACTGATAGTATCACAGAGGATTTAAATCAGCATACTGATGTGTTGTTGGACAAGGGAATTTCAGAGCAGCATACTGAAATGTTGCCAACAACAGAAGGGGCACTGAAGCCTTATGTTTTTTATTCTGACAATTGTTTTGTGAGTATAGGTTTTGTTGCTGATGCTGGAGGAAATATATTGGATCAAGAAATTGAACTGATGAGGCGGATGATGATGAAAGTATCCCAGAAGAAGAGGCTAGCAGTAGTAAAACAAAGAATAAGCAGCAAGAGAAAGACAACAAAAGATTGTGAAAGCATAGCCAGTGAAGAAATGCAGCATAAAGTGTGGAAACCTAGAGAAGAACAATAGACAGAAGTAGCGACAAGTGGGAAGTTGCAGCACAAGATATGGGATCCAGGCATATACAGATCCGAACACATGATCAGGCGATCATGTTTAATTTCAACCTTGGGAGTCTGATGCAGAAGCATCAAGGCCAATTTTCATTTTTTAATATGTAATAAAGGGGGGTGTGATATTTTAATTATTTTATTAATTAATTTGTCATTTTTAATTAAAATAGGAGATAATTTAGAAAAGTGAGGATTTTGTAAATATTCTTTTATTAATGAGAGAAAATAGAATTAAGTAGAAAAATTAAGGAGTAGGAATGCTATGTATGGGACTTAGTTGAGTCCACACCTAGAATGTATTTAAATTAGATTTAGTTGAGGATTAGGTGGAGGGATTTTTGGAGTGAATTAAATTCATTATTTATGTATAAATATGAGTGGTTTTTGTGAGGAGAACACACTTGAATAATTGAAGAGCTGAGGGGAGTGAGTGAGGAGTGGTTTAAAGGGCAAAGAGCCAAGAGGCCGCCCAATGTAAAATCTGGCCACAAAATTTTATTATAGTTAAGGAAGTTTGATTTGTATGGCTCTTTTTTGCCTTTATTTTAAATGGAGCTGAATGTTTACATGATTTTATTATAGAATTTTTGAGCATTTTCAGAGTTTGTGAAGCAGTTGTGTTTTTAGATGTGGGATCTACTTTCTAGCAGAATTCCTGCATCC
>JAXQQM020082902.1:0-18169 GCA_034641835.2 Pinus albicaulis
TGAATATTGAGCTTGTAGCTTGTTAGCCACCTATAAATTTGTTATAGCAAAAGGTGGCTAAAACTTTTTTGAGCCTTCAAGGAACAAATTTTATTGCTAAAAAGTGTTGGCTCTTGAAGACTCTTGAAGGCCTCATGCCTCTGTCCAAATCTTCATTGCTGTTCCCTTTTTATACTCGGAAATTCTGTTGATTTCATGAGAAAAGACTGCTGCAAAATCATCATTTTTCCCTTCCTCCACTCAAAACTAACCTTCATTTTCTCCCCTTTTTCTCCATAAAACTCCTCTATTTTCATGATCCCTCTTCTTCCCTTCATGAAAATTATTTTTTACAAGTTGAGAACTCACTTTTTATCCTTACCGAAACCCCCACATCCACTAAAAACTCTGAAAAATTTCATAGAAAAACAATTTTTTATTACTAAGGACTTAAGCCCCCTTGGGCTAAGTCTTTAAACCATTTCCCCACATACCCACACCCTAGAACCAGGTGCTTAATCACATCGCAAAAATCCAAGTGCGCAAGTATTTGTACCATTACAAAAACTCCGATGCGATTAAGCCTCGTGTTTTATAAACCCCGATCATATTATTTTTCATATAAACCCTGAGCCCGCCTTCCACATTTAAAACCTTGTAATAATCCATTCCTGACCACATTTTTTCTTTTGTAAATTCATAAAACCCATTTATCCAAAGTTTTGATCTAATGTGCCAAAGTCACGTGTTAAATGAAAATGGTTAGATTAAAAAGACCCGATCGCGCAATCACATCGGAGAAATTCACAAATGGGTTGATTGAAAGACCCGCATCAAACTTTCCGATGTGATTGGGTCATATATATATAAACTCTGCCCCCCCGCCTTTCTACTCCATATAACTTTCACCCGGGACCAAGTGTTAAAGATCCCAAGGCGCTCAAATCGCATCGCAAAATTCCAATGGGTTGATTGAAAAGCCCGAGCCCGAGGCTCCGATTGCGATTAGCTCTTTGATATATATGCCCCGGGCCCATCATGTTCCATATAACTAAAGGCCCCGCAGTCGAGCGCCTATCCACTTCATATGTATAAAACCCGCCCCCAAAACCAAAAACTTCGTATAAAATTAAACTTTGGGGTTTATAAAGTTTTAAAGGGTTTTTTGCCAGTTCTCTTTAAAATAAATCCTCGCCATTGATCGTAAGCCGATCAAACGGCCATCGCTCATCGCATCGGAGTTTTTCATCGCATGCCTTTGTTTTCTCCCTCCGATCGGCTAACCCTCCGATTCATTCTCCACTGTTAATCTAATCCTTAGATCAACGACCCGTGCTACATCGCATCGCAAGTTTTTTGCCGAGCACATTAACATGATTCCTCCGCCGATTGTGATCCTCCAATTGGATTTGGACCATCCACGTGTCTAGATCGGACGGTCCCAAATCATTCCCATCTTATTCTCCCCCCTGCTCTCCTTTTTTTTAACCTCTTATACGCAGATCTCCACTGTTGGACGCTGCCATCCAACGGCTACGCTCCTCCCCACGCCCTCTGAAGCAGTTTTTCCCCAAACGCAAGATTTTATAATATTTTTTGCATTTTGCAGGTGTTTGATGGGTTTTCCATTATATAAAGGCCGAAGGCCATGAATGACGATTCCCGTGCCTTCAATTCATAAAAGAGAACCATTCATCGGGATCTACTCCACGTTTCATCAATGTTTCATGAGGCATTGATGCCATATGAGCCCTGCGTGGCCTGCACATCAACAAGACACTGTGTTATTAAATCACAAATTAAAAGAGTATCAGTGTTGAAGACAAAATGCAACAGAACAGAAAATTGAAGACAAATTTGGGGATTACGGCTAAGATTGATTATCAAAAGCCTAATCCTCCCAATTAAATCAGAGTTAAAGGAAATCATAATGATCTACAGACAGAAAGGCCTCCACCGCCACATCTGAGGCAAATTGATTCCTCTCAGCTACCACAAGTGCCACCTGTACCCACAAGCATTCAAATAGAGGCCGAAGTTATTGAGAAAAATCAGATATTCTCCTCAACGCAGCCAGAGAGTTACTTCTACAAAGAACATTAATGCAAAAAATATCTGCAGAGTTACTGCAACATGACACAGAGCCTCAAAAGTCAACAAAAGCTCCCACCGAGCTTAATCTTAAGTGTAAAACAATTAATATAGACAGAACATCTGTAAACTTCTTCATCGAGCCCCTCAAAGGCCGAGAAGCCATTAAGACTATATTAATTATCTTGGGAGATCTTTTATCATATCTCACCTCCTCATTCTTCTATAAATACTTCTGTAGAAGATGAGAAATTGTGGGTTGGGTTGGTTGCAGAACTTTGAAATACATTTGAGCTTAAACTTCTAATTGTAAATAGTGTTCACTAGCCCTTGGACCTCTGCTTGTGATAGATAAGTTAAGCTGAGACGAGTAGATGATTGCTAAACTAAAGCATTGGACTTAAAGTTGTAATGGGTTTGGAGCATCAATACAAGCTGATTTATGGGATCCTGGTCTATGTTTACGGTGATTTTTTTTCTCATTGTAACTTGTCATTTTCTTTCTGTTTTCACTGTGTTTCATCTTCTCTTATAAAGAACAGCATGCATAGAGTTAGGACCTATTGTACATCAGTAACCTTCTTTGACTAAAAATATTTATCTGAATGTTTTCTTCCAATCTGTGTTATTTGGGAATGATTTAATTCAGTTTAAGCATAGGAATGTTGGCGTTCCCTCGTCTTATTTCCTTAGATGAATATTATTCTTGAATGTTATGTTCAGTATTAGTTAAGTAGAGATGAACTATGGAAGATATGGTGCGCCCTGGTCCTAGTTTTATCCCCAAAGGCTGTCTGAATGTTTCCCTTGGAATGTGTTAAAAGATAGCTAGTTTAGAAGTACTTACCAGATCTTAGGCCATTCTGTGTTATCTTTGTGTTGGTCTTGAAAGTAACCAAGTAAAGTAGAGCTAGGAGAGGATTTGTGGTGAGCCCGGCCCGCTAGTTTCTACTCCAACAGTTGCCTTCAAGTCTCCCTTTGTTTTAAAGTGTTTTTTGTTTGAAGTGTATCAAAGGCTGGCTAGTTTAAAAGTACTTACCAGATCCTAGTTTGCTTTTATGTTCTTCTTAAGTGTTTGTCAAAGGCTGGCTAGTTTAAAAGTACTTACCAGATCCTGGGCTGCTCTTTGTTCTGCATCTGTTTAATTTTCCTTCTTGTTGTATCATTTCATTCCATAAATCAGTCTTCAAAGATATCCTTAGACATAGATGACTTGCCCCATGGACCATTATTGCCTCTTTCTGTTCCAATTAAACCCTATTATGAATCCATAGCCCAATGGACTAAAACCTGCAATTATCTATCTTCCTGGCCAAAGCTTACTCTGATTGCTTGCAAATTCTCACCTTTGAAACTCTTTACATTTCAGACTTTCCACCTCAAACAATAATCATGCTCAACCATCCAAAAACAAAAAAAACCTTTGGCCTCCATAACTAGCCTAATATCATTACCCCAAACTTCAAAGACAAATCCATATTTGCACTTACTGGAGAGATCCCTCTCTGGATTCAGGAGGGCTAGATCCTAGAATCCTGAAGTGGTTGAAATAATGTTGCTTCTGCAGTTTTAGTCTCACCAATATGCTAAAATTATGGATTCCTAACATTTCTGGCGACTCCGCTGGGGAATTTTTGAATTCATAGTTGCTTGGCCAGCTTTTATAGACTCTTTAGTTTTCCATATAGCCACAGAAACTTAGAAAAACCCAAAAATATTTCAGATTAGTATCCAATAAACATGGTGGTGGACCATAAAATCTTTTACCTCCTTAGGAGCTAAAAACTTCCACTTGGCAACTCCACAATCCTGAACAGTCCTTAAGACTCCACTGGGAAGAACCCTTATCATTGTAATATCATTCAAACTCAGTTAGAGGACTGCAGGATTAAAATTTGTGTAAACAGACTAGTTAACCTCTCAAAGACTGTCATATTTGGTTGAAATTTTCTTGTTTAAATTGGGTCCAAAAACATAGTGTAGTGGCTCCTAGAAAGATTCATACTAGAGCCCATCCTGACCCCGATCCACCTGAGATACTTGATAACCCAGGAAGTATCCTTACGAAGTCTCCTAAGATTAAATTATCAACTTTTTTCAGATCACCCTTAAGAGTTAATTTAGTTCCTGAAAACCTTGCAGCTCTACAAGAAACACATGGTGGTGGAACCATAAAACATTTTACCTCCTTACGAGCTAAAATTTTTTCATCTGGCGACTCCGCTGGGGATTGAGTGCATTTTATCTTACACACCCTTAGGCACTCAAAAGACCCAAAATCTCTGGTTAGATTGGTATCTCATTGCTGAATGGTGGACAACAGCCTGCTTCAAACAATTGATTCATCCACCTGGCGACTCCACACTCCATAACTCTCAAAGACTCCATTGGAGGAAGAACCTGAAAGATGGCCAAACCTCATAGAAGGGTAGAACATACGGGTTGGATCTGGTTTAAAGAATTCATTTTTTTTGTCTATCACTATGTTCTGTCCTGCTTTAAGCCTAATCAAGTGTACAAAGATGAAACCCACGTTGAGTAAGGAAAGAACTCAGACCTCAGTCTCCAGACCATGAGCAGACCTGTACTCTTGTGAAAAATCTGGTGGGACAAGAGCCTCATGTTATATCTCCCACTTCTATAGAAGTTTCAAACAGCCATGAGCCTCTTGTCACTCTACCCACACCCACAAAGGTCATAGAAAGATATAAGCCTATGATTTTACCTCTTATCTTCCAGCCCCTTCCTGCAGAACTTATAGACAAGCTGCCCCTTTATAATGAAGAAAATTCAAAAATCACTGCTGACCAGCATGTCCAAAAGCTCGAGGATGTACTTGAGTTATATGAAATAGAAGAAGATGATGTGTGTATTAGAATGTTCGCCTTGTCATTACAAGGAAATGCAAAGAGTTGGTTTAAAAACCTTCCAGCTGCAAGCATCTTCAACTTTCATCAATTTGCTCGAGTTTTCCTTGATAGATGGGCAGTTCTAGTAAATGTCTTCCTCATCCTAGGAGAATATCAGAATTTGAGAAGATAGCCGGCAGCGACAGTACAAGAGTTTTTAGCCAGGTTCAATAAGGTGTACAATGCGATAACTTCTAATGTAAAACCACCTTTAGGATGGGCTCTATTGCACTATCCTAGTTCTTTTAAACCTGAGGTGGAATTCCGTATAAGAGAAAGAGAGCCTTCGAGCCTGGAGGAAATGCAGAGCATAGCAGTTACTGTCTAATATAACATAAAGTGCAAGGAGGAAGGATTGAAAGTAGCAGAGAAAGAACGGGCGGAGAAAATAGCGCAGATCTCTTTAAAAAGCAAGCTAGAAAGAACGATAGAGATGGCCAATACCTTGCTAAAAATAGAAGAGGAAGAATATTGGGTTGAATCCAGAAATAATGATTGGGAGAGACCTACACCTTGTCCTCAAGAAAGACAAACTAGACCACTGCAAGACAGAAGCCACATGCAAAGCATGTATGATGAACCAGAGTTTGAATCAGAAAATGAACTTGCAGACTATTTCGAGGAAAGACTTGCTAAGATTCCAGAAGGTTTGATGGGTAACGTTGCTTATAATTATGATTTATCTAATGATAATCTATCTGATGATGGTTCTTTCCAAAGGGAAGCTGAGCTTGCAGGGCCATCATCAGTAGTTTCATGGGAGGAAGATCGTGACCATCAACTTCAAGAAAATGATGAGCCTATGCAGGCCATCTATGATATTGATGAAGAAAGCGTTGAAAGCATGATAGTAGATGAAGATTCTTTGAATATTCACTCTGTTATATATCAGATCATCATTGAAAATCTCAACAATCTCCACCTTGACAACAATTAGCCTGATGCCCTGTTCTTTATTATTTTATCTTTTCTGCAAGCCAAGAGAAGCCAAACACCAACGCAGCTTCTCCTGTCTCTGAAAATCTCAACAATCTCCACCTTGACAACAATTAGCCTGATGCCCTGTTCTTTATTATTTTATCTTTTCTGCAAGCCAAGAGAAGCCAAACACCAACGCAGCTTCTCCAACAAAACTGGTTTCGTGAACATGTCTGCACAATTCTCCTTTGTATGCACCTTTTCAAGAGAGACTCCCCTTTCAGTAATAACCTGTCTTACAAAATGGTACTTAATTGGAATATGCTTTGATTTACTATGATAGGCCGGATTCTTAGCCAAGTGTATTGCACTTTGACTATCACAAAGTAACCTGATGTTGTCCTGTAACCTACCAAATTCACCAAGCAAACCTTTCAACCAAACCGCCTCTTTGCAAGCATGAGAAGCAGCAATGTATTCTGCTTCAGTAGTGGATAAAGCAACAATGTTTTGTAGCTTTGACATCCAACTAATAGCTCCACCTGCAAGAGTAAAGACATACCCTGAAGTTGACCTTCTCTTATCCAAATCACCTGCAAAATCAGAATCAACATATCCGCAAACAAATTCACTACTCTTATTGTAAGTAATACAATAACTACTTGTGCCTCTCAAGTACCGAAGCACCCATTTCACTGCTGACCATTGCTCTTTATCCGTATTTGCCATATACCTGCTGACAACCCCAACTGCATGTGAAATATCTGGTCGAGTACAAACCATCGCATACATCAAACATCCTACTACATTGGCATATGGAATTCGAGACATATAATCCTTTTCTTCATCTGTATTAGGACATAAACTCGAAGAAAGTTTGAAATGGGAAGCGAAAGGGACTGACACAGGCTTCACATTATTCATACCAAACCTCAAAAGTATCTTCTCAATATACTTCTGTTGTGATAGCCACAGCTTACCATTGCTCCTGTCTCTGAAAATCTCCATGCCCAAAATCTGTCTTGCTGCTCCTAGATCTTTCATATCGAATGTCCTTGCCATCTGAGTCTTCAACCTGTTGATTTCTTCAATGCTTTTGCTTGCTAAAAGCATATCGTCAACATACAACACTAAGATAATGAACATGCCATTACTTAACCGCTTAAAGTAAACACAATGATCATATTCACTTCTTATATATTTTTGACTCAACATGAAAGAATCAAATTTCTTGTACCACTGTCGAGGCGACTGCTTCAGACCATACAATGACTTCTTGAGCCTGCAGACAAATTTCTTATTGCGATGCCGAACAAACCCTTCCGGTTGTTCCATATAAATTTCCTCATCTAAGTCTCCATGTAGAAATGCAGTCTTAACATCTAGTTGCTGTAATTCTAAATCAAGCAAAGCCACTAATGCTAACACAATTCTAATTGAAACAATTTTAACCACTGGTGAAAAAATCTCATGAAAGTCAATACCGGCTTTCTGAGAAAACCCTTTTGCAACCAGTCGCGCTTTGTACCTGTCCTCCGTATCATTCACACCCTGTTTCAGCTTGAAAACCCATTTACATCCCATAGTTTTCCTGCCTTTGGGAAGTTCAACTAGATCCCATGTGCCATTCTTACCTAAGGCCATCATTTCTTCCTTCATAGCTGCTTTCCACTTATCACTTTTCGAACCTTCTATAGCTTCCTGATAGCACAGAGGTTCATCATCGTTAGCGGTCAAAGCAACTGAAGTAACATAATCATCATACCTTCTAGGAGCACGTTTTATCCTTGTAGACCTCCTTAAAGCTGTTTCTGGTGCTTCCGCAATTGGCTGACTACCATCTGTAGGAACTTCTTCTCGATCACCATCTGAGACCTGTTCATGACCTACATCTGAACCCTGTTCATAATCTGATTCTGAAACCTGTTCATGACTAGAATATGAACTATGGTCATCATGACTATCATTAGAAGTGCTGTCAAACTGAATGTGCTGAAAATCAGATACATCATCCTGTTTCAATTTATTATCTACATCTAACTGTACAAGAGAGGATTCATTAAACTTTACATCTCTGTTGATGATGATTTTGCGGGTAGTAGGATCCCACAATCTATATCCCTTTGTTCCAACACCATACCCAACAAATATATACCTTTTAGACTTTGGATCTAATTTAGTTCGCTGATGTTTAGGCACTAGAGCATATGTATCACAACCAAACACTCTGAGTTTAGAATAGTCACAAGGATGTCCTTTCCATACCTCTTGCAGAATCTTGCAGTCTATTGCCGTCGATGGAGATCGGTTTATCACATAACAAGCTGTTGCCACCGCTTCCGTCCACAACTCCTTTTGCAACCCGGCGTTACTCAGCATACTCCTTGCTCTCTCTAGAAGAGTCCTGTTCATGCGTTCAGCAACTCCATTTTGCTGAGGAGTATAAACCGTGGTCTTATGTCTCTCGATCCCTGCATCCTTGCAATAGTTTTCAAACTCCTTGGAAGTAAATTCACCACCATTGTCAGTTCTTAAACATTTTATTGTTCTACCAGTGCTGTTTTCTACCAATGCTCTAAACTGCTTGAAAACTGAAAAAACATCAGACTTTCTTTTCAACATGTAGACCCACACCTTCCTAGAAAAGTCATCAATGAATGATACAAAATAAGACGAACCACCATATGAGGTTGTAGGGGCTGGTCCCCAAACATCTGAATGGATATAATCAAGTATGCCTTTACTAGTATGTTTTCCTGTTTTAAACTTTTGTTTACTTTGTTTTCCAAACAGACAATGCTTACAGAAATCTAACTTTCCAGACTTCAGATTTGGAAGTAACTTGCGATCAGCCAAAATCTTCAACCCTCTTTCACTCATATGCCCCAATCTTTGATGCCATAAGTGAATGGAACTACTGTCATGTTCAGACACAGTAGACACAAAATCTGACCCTGTACTTCCTTCTAACTGAAATAGATTTCCTACTTTCTTAGCTTTCATAACTAGTAAAATGCCTTTATAGATTTTCATAACTCCACCTTGAATTACAATTTTATATCCATTCGAATCAAGTGCTCCTAATGAAATCAAATTTTTCCTTAAGTCTGGAACATGTCTCACATCTGTTAACAATTTAGTTGTGCCATCAAACATTTACAGTTGTATACTTCCTATCCCAACAATATTAGATGTGACATCATTACCCATGTACACGACTCCATCATTAACTGATCTATACGTCTTAAACCATTCTCTATGAATACACATGTGCTTTGATGCACCGGAATCTAACAACCAATGTTGATCATGATTTGACATATTAACAGACAACACTTCGTCGCTCATACCTGAACCAGATGCCGAACCTGTATCTGTCGCATTTGCCTCCTTCTTCTCGGTCGAAGAATCTGCTTTTGAAGTTTGCTGTTGTCGCTTCCAGCAGTCCTTCTTCAAGTGCCCCGATTTGCCACAAAACCAGCACTTTACTTTGCTCTTCTTCCCTTTAGACTTTGAACGAGAGTTTCTATGCTTACCCCCGGAGTGTCTCTCTCTTGAGCGACCTCTGGCCATCATTGCCTCAGATGTAGAGGTGTCTGCATTCGACTTCTTCCTCGTCTCCTCAGACAACAAGGCTCCAACCACATCATTAAACTCAAGGACGGCTGCAGTACTAAAGCTTATGGAAGTAACAAAGTGATCCCATGATTCGGGCAATGAACACAATAGAGTTATTGCCTTATCCTCTGAATCAAATTTTACATCTAGACTTTGTAATTGTACCACTAGAGTATTGAAAACATTCAGATGGTCAGTAATCGAGGTACCTTCCTTCATCCACAAACCATAAAGTTGTCGCTTCAGGAGAATCCGATTTGTCAAAGATTTCGTCATGTAGAGCTTTTCAAGCTTGATCCACAAGCCTGCAGCGGTCTTCTCTGACACAATGTTGAATAGAACGTCATCCGCCAGACATAATCGAATGGCGCTCAGAGCTCTGTCATCCAACTCATCCCATTCATCCTCCGTCATGAAAGAAGGCCTTTTTCTTTTCCCCAACAGTGCTTTCGCCACGCCTTGTTGAATCAGCAGATCGTGCATCTTTAGCTTCCAGATCTCGAAGTTGTTTTTGCCATTGAACTTCTCAATTTCAAACCGGGCATTTTGAGTTTTCGCCATCTTGTATCAGCAAAAAACACAATAATCTCCAAAAAACCAACTTTAAATCAATGAAGTTTGTGTTTTTTTAAAAATGCCTTTGCCTTCAAAAAAAAAAAAACAAACGCTACCCTTCACCTTATAAAAAAGGCCTTTCCTTTCATACCATATGTAAATGGCAATAAAAAAAAAAATTCAAAAAACTATTTCTAAAAAACCTTTAACCTTAACAAAGGTCTTTCCTTTAATACCATATGCAAATGGTATTCAAATCCAAAACGATATACAATCTCGACATATCACAATGCTATTAAATCGATATACAATATCGATATATCACAATAGTATTAAATCGATTTAAAAAACATTTAAAATATGTATATCGATATAATCGATTTATGTTTTGGTTTTAAAATATTGCAATAAAACATTTATATCGATTTAAAAAATCAACGCACATGGTTCAAAAAAATGGCATACGACGTTTTTGGAGCAGTTCAACCCACGGCTTCTGAGTATGATCTCTGAGGAAGTTCAACCCACGGCTCTGCCAGCGCCGCTGCCACCAAGATTCAACACTGCACTCGTTTTGTGCAACGATTCAACGCTGCACAATTCAGCTCTGCAATCCTTTCAAACTCGACTTCTGCACATTAGTACAACGCTGACACTGCCCAGTCCACGACTACCTCCAGCAGCCACGCAGCACGCAGATCAACAACAGCGCATAGCTCACGGCTTCTCCAGAGCAGAATCGGCCTCTACGGCTTCTGTACGCAGCAGACTTACTGTTCTGTTCTGCTAACACAGCCACATTCAGCGACGGTTCACGACCTCAGCACACAAAACTTCATTCGGCTATCATTGCTTGCTCTCAAACGGCGGTCAATTCTTGCTGTAATATATTAACACAAGCTCCGATACCAATTGCTGGAGTTTAACACAGCAGAAACATAACACAATTAACACACACAGCAGAAAGCATGAGACAAGCCGAGTTTAACGTGGTTCACCCAACCATTCTGGGCTACGTCCACACAACATAGGCATCGGCAATTCTTTATTAATCAAACAGGAGATTACAAACTCTCACACCCTCTCAAACCATCCGTATGAATACCTGTTTTATAGCAAGGAGAATCTAACAGCCTCATAAATCCTCTCACATCAAATTTAGGATGCATTAACTCCCTCCCAACAAACTGGAGCTAATCTAGGAACTAATTCCTAATTTTTGTCACCTACTGAGATTTTTGCCTATTTTAATGAAAAACAGAAAATCTCAACACTTTCTCCATTTTTATGTTCCTGAGTTTGTCCTTGAGCGCCAACTTCCTCTAGTCGCTCTTGCTTTGAAATAAATCTGTCAAAGCTTTCCACATCAAGAATGGAGAAGCCTTACCATGAAGGCTAGATACTATGTGATCCTTCACACCTTCCAACAGAATCCTTTGACACTTTGCTGTCTTCTTTTGCCATGCGTCAAGTACGACAGCATCACTAGAAGTAGGTTTTGGAACTTCTGCATCTATGAACTCCTTCAACCCATTGTCATCCAGCACCGCCTCCATCATGTCCTTCCATGCAATATAATTCAAGCTGCCCTCAAGGGCATACTCCAATTGCAATCCGTTGAAAGACATCTCAACTTCGACACCAAGAAAACACTGCTGCAAATTCGAATTCCACCAGCACAAAACTCAACCGCTTCAATGTTTTGCAATTGCTCCAATGATCAATATCGCTTTGATACCATGTATAAATTTGAATAAATAAGATATTATTCATCGAGATTCTCCTGATCACACACTATTTTAGCTTCATGCATAATACAAATCTCTTCTACCATTGATCATCACATGCGGAAATAAAATCAATTGCATGCATACATTAAAACCACAAACAATCACACATATGAACACAGTATTTAATGGGAAAGCTTAAAGCTGAAAACCCCAACTATCTATATATTATATGTCATGGAGATCATGTAACAATCATAGTACAAAAGATCCTCACAAGCTCTCATGCACACCCTCAATTGCTACACACTATCAAGCTAGATCTAGCAAAACACATGCTCCAATCTTTTGCCACTTGATAGCCAGCCTCTATTGTGTTTTCAATGCTATGGGATGGCTCATTAAATAACATAAACCACTTGGCTTGTACTGCACAATCCTCATGGGCTTCTCCACCTATCCGTGTGTTGCAAATAGAAACTGTATAGTCACAACTGATAGTTAACCTGCTCTTTCACCTATTTCTGCACTGGTCTCCACTGAAACTGTCCACGCACTAAAGTTAACTGATGCATTATTTAGTTGATTAGTGAGTTTATAATTAGTGAATTAATTAATAATTAATTCACACCACTCTAACTAATTGTATCAATTAGTTAAACTAGATACAAATAGCTCAACTATGTTTAGATTAGTTAAACTGAATACAACTCCACTAACTTCCTCAATCAACTCCACCAAACTCTGTCACATGAGTTCTAACTGAAGTATCCATGCAATAGCTCCATTTAACCCTTAGGAATAGCGTAATTCCTTCTGTCAGCTCCTGTGCCACATCTGTGCACTTAACTAAAGTGCTCCAAGAGAATAAGATAATGTTTAGAGTCTAAATATTATTAAGAGCTAATAATATTTGACATATCTATTTTTAGACTTGCAATCTAAAAATAGATTCCGCCCAGTATGTCTAAAAATAGAAGTCCATCTATTTTTTCCAACTTGACCAACCATCCACAAATAGCATCCTGCAACTCATAGAACATGATCCATATGTCTAAAAATAGACTTTGCACCAAAAATAGCCTGCGGGCCCACTTAGTGAAGGCAACTACTTTCCACTAAGCTCATCATCTTGTTGCAATCTCAACACAAAATCCTTCTCGTCTTTGCTATCTTCTTTTGCCATGCGTCAAGTAATGCAGCATCGCTAGATCCCGGCTTAGGAACATTGCTATCGATGAAATCCTTCAGTCCATTATCCTCTAGCACTGCCTCCATCCTGTCCTTCCAGGCTATGTAATTAGAGCTCCCATCAAGGGCATAATCCAATCGCAACCCATTGAAATCCATTTCAATGTATACTCAACTTCTGCACCAAGAATCTTCTGTAGCAAATTCGAATTGTCCACAAACACAAACTCACTTTACAATTGCAATCTTCAATCAACAATGCTTTGATACCATGTAGAAATTATATGCACTAAGCATGCACATGTCCTAGATCCACCTGATCTCACACTATTTAGCTTTATGCAAGATACTGATTCTATTCCACTTGTTAATCTTTTGTGGAAAATTTAATTGTACACACATGTAAAGCATAAATAAAAATAATCATACATAACACAGTTCTTTTAACCAGGAAAGCCTGAAGCTGAAAACCCCAACTATATATTATGTATCATGGAATCATATGACAATCCTCATACAAAGCTTATCAAGCTCTCAGTACAGTACAATCGTCATACACTAATCAGGACCAATCTTGCAAATCCATGCACCGATCTTTGCCTCCTGCTAGCCTGCCTCCACTGCACAATCCCTGTTGAAGAATAGCTCTGAATGAATTTGAATTACTCTTGCCTTGACTGCGCAATCCTCATTGGCAACTCCAATGTGTGTGTGATGCAATCAATGCATCACTATAGTCACAACAGATAGTTCATCTTGCCCTTTCACCTATCTCTCCACTGGGTCTCCACTGAAACTTCCATGCACTGTAGTTAACTGCTGTATTGTTTAGTTGATTAATGAGTTATTATTTGTGAATTAATTAACTAATTAATTCACTCCACTCTCACTAGTGTATCAATCAGTTAGACTAGATACAACTAGCTCAACTGAGTCTAACCGAGTTAAACTGAATACAACTCCATAACTACTTCTTCCAACTGTGTCATAACTCTGCCACTTGAGTTCTAACTGAGTCCTCCATGCATTAGCTCCAGTAAACCCTTGGGAATTGCGTAATTCCCTCAGTCCACTGATGTGCCACATCTGTGCACTAAAACAAAGTGCTCCAAGAGAATAAGTTGTTGTTTAGAGTCTGATTATTATTAAGAGCTAATAATAATCGACATGCATCTATTTTTAGATTGACGATCTATAAATAGACTTCGCCCAATATTCTAAAAATATAATTTCATCTATTTCTCCAACTTGATCAACCATCCACAAATAGTATCCTACAACTTCTGAAATATGATCATCATGTCTAAAAATAGACATAGTCTAAAAATAGACTTGCGCCAAAAATAGCCTGCGGGCCCACTTAGTGAAGACGACTCTTTTCACTAAGCTCATCATCTTGTTGAATCTCAACAATTTCTTTATCAAAATTATTCCTTCCTTATCACTAGTATCTGTGCTCAATTTATAGGGCAACTGATGGCAGTTTCTTAATGAATGAATTTCTAATAATAGGCAAGACATGTTCCCAAGCTCAGAGGTGTTAGATGGACACTTGGATTCAAAGTTTGACACATATGGACTCTGCTAGAAGGCACTAGCCATGTGGAGATTCCAGAACAATGAGAATTTCGCTCCCATTTGACCAATGCGCCCTTGAATGTCGGGAAGTGCATTGCAGTGCACCCTTGAATGGAGGGAGTTGCATATGCAACGCAGTTAGTCCCTTGAGAGGCAGAATTGGTGAGCTTATAAGTGATATAACATATACTTCAAACCTTGGAAATCTCACAATAGAAGGCATGAATGATTTGTTCTTCTCTTAGGGCATATAGAAACTGAAATGTAAGGGGATGATAGACCCTATTTCATTGGTCCCGGGGATGATGTCCAGTTTGACCAGGTCATGGGGGATGATGCCAAAATTGACCTAAAACATGTCTGAATAGGTCGAGAAGATTGGAAGTGTGGTAGATGGTAGGGACTTGAGAGCAAATGTGAGTAAGAGTCAGGCAATCTAAAAGGAAGTGATTTTCATCTTTCGCCTACTTAGAATCACAAATCTGATAGATTCTATCGTTCCAAGGGGCCCTAGGAATAGACCATCGCCCAGTCTCACTTCGAAGCTCATGGAAATTATTTCTTATCTTAGCGATGATCATTTTTCTTATTGCTGGACAACACATAGAGATAATTCTGATTATCAAGGGTGGGGTTTATCACTTCCTTATAGTATCTTAGCTTCCTTTTACCCTCTAGCTCCTAATCCTCCCAAAGCTTGTCTTTAAACTTGGAGGTAATAGTATTTTTGAGATTATCTTTTCTTCCCTTACTAAGCTCCTCCTTAATTGCCCAATGGTTGAGCTAGAACCGGGTATTCTTATGCCACCCGCGCTTGAGGCAAAGGTGAGGGTTTTGACTATAGTTACAAGCAATTTTAGGGAGCCTTTTTTATTCCATGTTGTCAAGCTTCTTCTTATACATCAGATACCTAAACATACTTGTACTTTCAATGGGGGACAAACCATATTCGATCAAGAGGATAGGATAAGGAGTATTTCCCTTGATCTTAAGGTTGTAGGTTATTAATTTCTTTTGAATCATCTCAATCTTCCTCCATGACTCTATGGATATACTGCAACCCCAAACCTCACATTCGTATAAGACAACAGGGATGACAAGGATCTTAAAGAGGAACCTCTTTTTACTCCAAATGTAAAGATTGATCGACTTACAATTGTTTTCAAGCTCATAATAAGCTTTCCAACCCCCAATAATCCTTTTCTCAATGCTATAATTCCAGTTGAGATGATGGGGGAAGTTAATGCTCAAATACTTATAAGAAGAAACCTGCTCTAAGCACTGGTTATTATACACGAATTAACTACCATGAGTGATATTTTTGGATTTAATGATCATTACTTTAGTCTTGTCAGTATTAATTGTCATACCCATCTTGGAGCAATATTCATAAAGAATTTGGTGCTGCTTATCAAGATCATCATGGATTTTTGCAAGAAGAACGATATCATCGGCATAGAGGAGAAGAGTAATGAGAACACCAGCAAGCTCGGTGCCCTTGCAACTCGCAGATTCTAGACACTCCTCTAGCTTATCAATGTATATGCCAAAAAGGGTAGGGGATAGGGGACTCCCTTGCTTAACTCCAATATTGCATTTAATGTCCTTAGACCACCCCTCATTGGTCTTAAGCTTGGCAGTGACAGTCTCATAGAGACGGATCACAACAATCCTCAGCTCAGGAGGGACCATGATCTCTTTAAGTCTCTCCCAAAGTTTATCTCAAGGAGCAATGTCGAAAGCTTTTCTAAAGTCCACAAAGTAACAAAAGGGATCGGATTTACTATTGCGACATTCCTCCGCAATGATTCTAAGAATGACCAGATGGTCAATAGTCGAGTGATGTCTCCTAAAATCAGATTAAGGCAAATAGGCCCACTTTAAAATGTACTTCATACAATTAAGTAAACTTTCTTTAATCCTACATTTTTACAAAATGGTTCCATCCCACTTCAACCCTACTTTTTAATCTTGCTTTCCTTTATTCCTATTTTCTTTAATCGTGCTTTTGTACATTAACATTTATGAAGCATATACATAGTTTTTTAAAATAATTAAAATAAAATAATAAATGAAAAGTTATTAATTAAGGAGATTAGATTTAGAGTTTAATCTAATCTCTTTATGTGTGAAGATAACTAAAATATACCCTCATTAAATCATGCTCAATCCACTTAATTTTTTTTTGTATTCTAGAACAAAACATTTGATAACTTTATTCCAAAATAAACACACTTATCAAATATAATTAACTAAAAATATTTTAAAATTGGTAAATTAGGCAAAGACTTTTAACTATCGATTATTAGTTATTTACATAAATAATAAATGGATTTTAATTTAAAACCATTTAAATATGAATAAAATTATGTTTTAATTTTTAATATTTATATAGATATATATTACTAGTTGTTTTTCTTAGTTGGTAAGTTTGGTAGGACTATATCTTCAATAAGTCCAATATATCACCCACGAAAATTGAACTAATAACATAACATCAAATAGCAATCACCATCTATCCAAAACTCCATACGTTAATAAATTTTAAATTATAAAACAAATTTAAATCTAAATAAATAAAATATTTCTTTTATTTTTAAACATTTAACTTAATAAAATATTTAACCAATTCCAAGAAAATAATAAATAAAAATATAGTTAAAACTGCTGTAATAAATTATGAATATAGATTAAATGAAGACTTTCGAGATAATGAGCTGTAATTGTGTATATTTCATCCCACACAAAATTCTTCAATCTTAAAATGCCAATCCAATAAAACCGGCAGATTTGAGGGCTTACTGGATTCGATCCGATGGTCTGATGGTCCTTTCATAATTCTTACTGCTGACGTACATTTATAAGCCAGCTGATGGACGACTCTCATTATGGCCTTGTCGTACAAGGTCACATTTTAACTAGGATGGCTAATTTCCAGTTGGAATTTTGGCTAGATTTTTTCTTAAGAAATCTAATTGTATATATATGTATAGATTTACTACTAAAATTTTTCTAAGCATTTAAGGTTTTAAAACTTTAAATGTTAACAATTGTAACTCAAATTTTCTCAAATTTCCACCAAATTCTCTCACAATAATCTAGTATTTTATGAGGGAAAACGTGACCCATATTTAGAAGTGGGCAACCCATGACAAACAGTTTTATTTGCATTAAAGAACTTACATATGTACTATTTTCGCATTAAGTGCATTTAATGATTTAGAATCGGACAGGCAGTCATTCATTTTGGAAATCAAATTCATTTAATAGTCTAATTCATATGTGTTGCTTCAATTCATACAATAGTCTAATGCATAAATGTGGCTTTATCTCATTTTTAATGGAGTAGTCTACCCAGGCAACGTTTTAGCCCGGACGGCAGTTTTTTGCCGGAATCCGGGCAACTTAAATTCAAGAAATCAGGTACTTGCAATGTTTGAAATCCATTTTTGAGGTTGGAAATGGATTCAGCACTACCAAAATCCCTTAGGGCACTCAAAATACTTAAGTTTAACAACTGTAAACATAATTCTGATGAAATCTTTGCCGGATTTTTTAAAAATCTTCCCCGGAGTCCGGGCTAAAACGTTGCCTGGAAACGAC